>JAAEAF010011525.1:0-14150 GCA_011037195.1 Triatoma infestans | reverse complement strand
CGGGTGCCCAAAGGCGCGGGACCTAAGCCTATGTGGCTCTTATCCCCCCGATACCCCCCGTGACCCCTTAATTAATCTCCCCCGGTAACTTGCCGGTTAATCTGCAATATCCCAAGATATCCCTAAACTCCAACTCGCCCAGGCAATGCTGCGGGAGTGGTGTCCTCCCAAATATACGAAACCTAGTTCCAGCGAAACGGGGACACTGACATAAGTAGTGATACACCGTTTCCCTAACTCCGTCATCACAGTTCTGACAAATGGGACTCCGCGTCCTCCCTATGTTAAACAAGTGACTGGACACCCAAGTGTGTCCAGTCGCTATCCCTACCAAGGTTCTCAAACCCGTCCTACTAAGAGACAGGAGATACTCCGAAATTCCCTGCTTGCTTGCCTTTATAAATCTTTTAGCTTGGAGGCACCCCTGCGTGTCCCCCCAGCGTTTCTCCAAAGCTCTCCTATCCCAAAATCTAATCTGTTTGTCGCGAAACGTCTTTGTAACGGCCAGAGCTGGCTCAGGACCACAAAATGGTAATGATGATCCCTCCCTGGCCAGCCGATCCGCCCTCTCATTGCCCTCTATACCCGCATGTCCGGGTATCCAATAGAGATGCACCTTACCCCTCCGAGCCAAAGCGTTAAGCCTTCTCCTACATTCTCCCACTAATTTCGAACTCCACCAAGGCTTACTCAAAGCCCTTAGTGCGGCTTGACTATCGGAGAAGATCCGCACTTCCTTAAACTCTCCTAGCCACTCCCCCACAAGGTGGCAGCATTCAATGATGCCCACCACCTCAGACTGGAAAACATGTAAAAGCACCTCAGACTGGAAAACCACCTAAGGCCACCGAACTCCCTCTATCCAACTCCTGAAACCATGCTCCCGCCCCCGACAGGCCAGTACCCTCCTGCCTAGAGCCATCTGAGTAGCAGCGAATAATATCCCTGCCCGACTCCGTTGGCCTCGTGAGGTTATCATCCCCTATACTGCCAATCGTAATCTCATAATCTCTCTCAAATCCCCATTTCTTGCTCGTCTCATCAACTTTGGATAGCAGAAATCGGTTCACTCGCCAAATTTCGTCCTCGATCTTAGTGTGATCCCCCCGGAAGGTTCTCACCCATTCTCCCTTGCACCTCATTCTGAGGTACCCTTTCATTGCCTCTCCCACTACCACATACTGAAGGGGGGTTAGCCCCAGCAGCATCTCTAATGCCACCGTCGGTGTCGTTCTCATCGCGCCAGTAATAGCCAAACAGGCCGTGCGCTGTACTCCCAACAGCTTCTTGCTATTCCTCCCCACCAAGGAGCCAGACCACCACACCACAGATGCATACAGCATCCTTGGCTTCACCAACTTCTCGTAAATCCAATGGATACCTCGGGGATTAACTCCCCAGGTCTTACCCGCTAATCTCCTACACTGCCAGAAAACCTTCTGCCCCTTCTCACAAATATACTCAATGTGGGCCCGCCAATTCAGCTTATTGTTGATGAGGACCCCAAATATTTAACCTCGCTGCAAATTTGCAATTCCTTACCGAAGAGCCTAGGTCTCCTAAGCCCTTCCAATTTCCTCTTCCTAGTAAATAGAACTAAAGAACTTTTGTCCGGGTTAACGGACAAGCCATAGTTCCCACACCACTGCTCCACGTAAGATAACGCCGACTGCATCAAGTTACTCACCACACTCAGATGCTTCCCTGTGATTAAGATTACCCCATCATCGGAATACATCTGCAGGTAAAATCCCCTACGGTTCATCTCCCAAAGTAGCTCATCAACGATGAGGCGCCACAAATGAGGAGACAAACTCCCACCTTGGGGAAAGCCCCTACTGGCTTTCACCCTTCTCTCCGCAACTCCCAAACGAGAATAGACAATCCTCGAAGTCAGGAGATTGCCTATCCATCTAACCAGGGTCCCATTCACTCCCCTCTCCTCCAGTAACACTCTAATTCTATCATGAGCCACGCTGTCGAAAGCCCTCTTATGGGTTAATATTACATCTATAATAAATATAGTCTTCTATAGTTAATATTTTAAATGTATTTTAGTGCAATGAAAAGAGTCAGATACTGTAATTTGGGGTCCTTGCTATTAGGAAAACAAAGGCACAAAAATCCGTTAAATTAATACAATGCGACTTGGCCAACTGTTTTGTTAGAGAGGGCATTCCTTCAAGACAGTCTGCATTCTACTTTCAAAGCCAGAACACTTCCTTCAGTAATCTTCTTCAGCTCTCTTAAACTCATGCGAGATTTGCCTTTATTCTAGGTAAACATCATTTTATTAAGATACAGTTGTGATATTGTAATGTACTTAAATTTGCTTAGAGAATAATATATTTATTTTAAAAACAGTGGTGCTCTCTTGATTATTACTAATACTTCTATCTCAAACATACATACAACCCCTTTTGCTAACCCGCTCATGCCAACTACAACATACATTACAAAACAGCATTATCACCAATTACATTTCAAATACATAGCAAAGAATGTCTCTCAATCAGTTTTTTTTTTCTGAATACTATTTGTGGCAAAAGTGATAAAAGAAATGGATGAGTTCTTTGCATTTTCTTCACACATACACACAGAAGAGATATGACAACTACATGCACGCATAGACAAAACAATATTTGAAAACCAATTTTTCCTTCTTCAATAAACCACGCAAAATTTATATTTTTGTTGAAAAGTCTATTTAAAAAAAAATCTCATACACACGGAAGTTTTGTTCAATGGCAATACAATTCTAAAATTGAGCGTTTAGGTTCCCGCAGCGTTTTTCACGAAAAAATTTGAGTTTCCGGTTTAAGATTGCGTCTCGAAATGGTCAAAAATGGTTTGATTAGCAACCGACGTTTTGCCCAATATTGCAATGAGCCTCCACTGTCGCGATCTCAAACCGGAAGCTCAAATGTTTTTTCAATTTTAAAATTGACAAACCTTCTTTCATCTTGAAAATTTGCTTTTTTATCGTAAATAAATATAGAAATGGTAGAGGTACAACCTAGTGGCAATGCCAGGTAGTATTTGAAGCGATTACATTTAATCCAGAAGACATTTAACAAACTCGAGAAAATACCTGAAAAAAATTCAAAAATTGATTCTCTTCTGGCTAATCAATTTGCTTTAATTTTGGAATTCTAGCAATGTCGCTAATGTAACTTAATATTACATGGATGCCAGAGCCCTATAATGAAGTGGTACTTTAGAGGAAAGCTGCTCTACCAAAATCCTGTTTTTTTTTTAAACTGGAAGATTTTTCTAGACTGTTCTTAACTGAAGGAAAAGGATTGTACATATAGGATGTCCCAAGGTATATGAATGACTTTTTCTCGGAAGCTAAGATAGCTAGAAAAAAAACTGAAAAATACGTGTCTCCGTAGTTTTTTATTAGAAAACCAAATTTAATTTGAAAATTTGTTTTAGTGCTTCCAGAAGCGAGATTCAGGCACCAAATTCATTTTTTCAAATGGGAAGATGTGGTTTTTATTTAAGAAATAGATTTTTCTATTTTTTGTAAGAAAAATTTACTTGAACAGTTTTTTTTTTTTTTGAGCGATATTTTACAAGTTGAGAATGAAAACATGATTCCTATAAGAAATTTCAAAATAATATAACGTTTTTTTTTGATTGAATAAGAAGAAAAGTACTATTTTATTATAAATTTTACTCCTCATTAATTATAGATCTTGCTCGAACTGGCCCCCACCATAAGAGATTTATTTCTTTGGTCGTAAGGTACAATTGGCAGGAAAAAGCATGTGTATGCATCTCTAATGGTGGGGGCCAATTCGACCAAGATCTGTAATTAATGAGGAGTAAAATTTATAATAAAATAGTACTTTTCTTCTTATTCAATCAAAAAACCGTTATAATATCATTTTGAAATTTCTTATAAGAATCATGTTTTCATTCATAACTTGTAAAATATTGCTCAAAGAAAAAAAACTGTTCAGATAAATTTTTCTTACAAAAAATAGAGGAATCTATTTCTTAAATAAAAATCACATCTACCCATTTGAAAAAATGAAGTTGGTGCCTGTATCTCGTTTCTCGAAGTACCAAAACAAATTTGAAAATTAAATTTGGATTTCTAACAAAAAAACTATGGGGGACACGTATTTTTTAGTTTTTTTTTCTAGCTATCTTAGTTTCCGAGAAAAAGTTGTTATCCATATACCTGGGACTTGTATAGATTAAAAAAAAAACTTAAATTCTTGCAACGTTTCGACAAATATATTATCTTTTTCAAGGCATAAAAAATTAGTACTTGATTATTTGTGAATAACAAGTAACAATTTAATTTATCCAGCTATTTTTATTTTAATATATTATTATTTCTGGCTAATAACATAATATATAAAATCTTTGTATGTATTATATATTTATATTTATATAGATAAAGAGATATCTAGGAGGGCTAAAAAAAAAACTAAAAAAAAAGCTATTGTAGATTATCGTCTTTTATGATTTTTATGATTAATTACACACTTTTATGACTTCATAGATTTTACAGATTATTTGGGTAATTTATAACAGTGGTTTTTTTTTTTTTTCACCGCTCTTCTTCTTCCATTATCAACCGGTCGAGAATTATTACTTTCATTATATTTACGTAATGTGTTTTTTTATATAGGTTTATTTTTCCTGTACTCTCATATGTTTGTTTACTGGCCGACGGCAATTATTTTTGGAGCAAGAATTCAGGGTTTGATTTCTGTGAGGGCAAAGAAGGTGTTGACCCAACATTGTGAGAAAAAGAGGGGAGCTATAATTAGTAGCGAACCTTTAGGAAAGTGAAGCCTGAGTGAAAGCGCGTTGGACTAGCAAGGCAAGAGGATGCGAGTTTGAGTCCAGCAAATCTGTTCTTAGATTTGCTCTTCCTAGAAGCCTCTACAGTTAACTGGCCGGTGATAGGTAGTGCACTGGGGGGGGCAGAATAGGTGATTCAGGACACAGTGCAATATCCCCTAAAACAATCTTACATGTTTATGTAGTAGCGAATCAGAAATAGCCTGCTTTCCGTGAGAGCCTGCTTTTTTTATTTTGTGGCGATCGACCGGTTTATCACATTAAAGTCATCAATGTGATATTATAGACTTGCACAGAGCAAATTTAGTTGATACACTCTGAGTATAACAGGCATATTAAATTTAAAAAGAAAAAAATCTTGCTACCCGTTTTCGCAAAAATTCCAAAAAAAAAAACTCAGATACTAATACTGTAATGACGCACTTCCGGTTAATCGATTGTATTTTTTTTTCGTCATTTGGAATACTAGCAATGCTATTAATGTAGCTCGCTTAATATTATATAGATCGCGTAACAATCATTGTAGTGGTACTTTAGAGGGCGCTTAAAATTGCTATTCACTCAGCCAGGACTCCCCCAAAATGTCAATTTTCCCGGGAAAACGTTACAAATACAAGTGATAGGCACTTATACATATATATAAGTTTTAAGAAAATCGTGAAAAAGTAACAAAAGAATTCATTAAAATTGCCTTCCGGTTGATGGATTCTGACTAAAATCATATATCTTCAATTATGGTGGTGGTATCTAAACGAAATGTCGAGTTTCAGTTTTTTTGCACGATTTTTGGTTTTTGAAATATTTTTCTATTTATTATTATTATCAAAACGGGTTCCCAAAGGCGCGGGACCTAAGCCTATGCGGCTCTTATCCCCCCGATACCCCCCATAACCCCTTAATTAATCTCCCCCGGTAACTTGCCGGTTAATCTGCAATATCCCAAGATATCCCTAAACTCCAACTCGCCCAGGCAATGCTGCGGGAGTGGTGTCCTCCCAAATATACGAAACCTAGTTCCAGCGAAACGGGGACACTGACATAAGTAGTGATACACCGTTTCCCTAACTCCGTCATCACAGTTCTGACAAATGGGACTCCGCGTCCTCCCTATGTTAAACAAGTGACTGGACACACAAGTGTACAATCCCTACCAAGGTTCTCAAACCCGTCCTACTAAGAGACAGAAGATACTCCGAAATTTCCTGCTTGGTTGCCTTTATAAATCTTTTAGCTTGGAGACACCCCTGCGTGTCCCCCCAGCGTTTCTCCAAAGCTCTCGTCTCCCAAAGTCTAATCTGTTTGTCGCGAAACGTCTTTGTAACGGCCAGGGCTGGTTCAAGACCACAAAATGGTAATGATGATCCCTCCCTGGCCAGCCGATCCGCCCTCTCATTGCCCTCTATTCCTGCATGTCCGGGTATCCAATAGAGATGCACCTTACCCCTCCGAGCCAAAGCGTTAAGCCTTCTCCTACATTCTCCCACTAATTGCGAACTCCACCAAGGCTTACTCAAAGCCCTTAGTGCGGCTTGACTATCGGAGAAGATCCGCACTTCCTTAAACTCTCCTAGCCACTCCCCCACAAGGTGGCAGCATTCAATGATGCCCACCACCTCAGACTGGAAAACAGTGGCCAAACCACCCAAGGCCACCGAACTCCCTCTATCCAACTCCTGAAACCATGCTCCCGCCCCCGACAGGCCAGTACCCTCCTGCCTAGAGCCATCTGAATAACAGCGAATAATACCGCTGCCCGACTCCGTTGGCCTCGTGAGGTTATCATCCCCTATACTACCAATCGTAATCTCATAATCTCTCTCAAATCCCCATTTCTTGCTCGTCTCATCAAGTTTGGATAGCAAAAATCGGTTCACTCGCCAAATTTCGTCCTCGATCCTAGTGTGATCCCCCCGGAACGTTCTCACCCATTCTCCCTTGCACCTCATTCTGGGTACCCTTTCATTGCCTCTCCCGCTACCACATACTGAAGGGGGATTAGCCCCAGCAGCATCTCTAGTGCCACGTCGGTGTCGTTCTCATCGTGCCAGTAACAGCCAAACAGGCCGTGCGCTGTACTCCCAACAGCTTCTTGCTATTCCTCCCACAAGGAGCCAGACCACCCACCACAAATATTTTCTAACAACACATCACCACACCAATACACAGACCTAAAATCTTCTTTATAAGTGTACAAAGATCAGAACTTGCCAGTAAAATATTTAGAGAAGTTGATTGCAGAGCCAGATTATATTCTATCCGAGGGGGTTGCCATAATTGCGAATCAATAAGAAGGAGACATTCCGCAGTTTCTGTGTCGAAGTGCTGACTTTTCTTGAAAAACGGTGCAAATTTTTAAACGACCTGTTTAAATGAAAACATTATCCCAACTGACACAAATGATTTGTTTTTTTTTAGTTGCCTAAATATTGTTAAAAAGAAATTCCCTGTTTAACACATTTCTGTCGCAACTTTAAAAAGAATAGAAATCGACTTAGTAATTCTTACCAATGACTTATCGTATATGAGGCCAGTATATTAGTATTTGTTCTATTTTAATATATGTTATTTATTTTGTACTTGTAGTTTTATGACCCTCCTAGTAAGTTTGCTTTTGTGTTTAGTGACTTATTTTATTTATTTATCGACAGTTAGGATATAACTTTTTTTATTATCTTTTTTATTATTTCATTAGATGAATTATTGTTTATTTTTCAACATTATTAGTGTTGTATTAGAAAAGGGAACTAAGTTTTGATTTAATGTACATAAATGTAATTTATACTACTCCTTTGCGAAGGAATTGTAAAATATTCTAGAGCAAATAAACGAGTTATATAAGTGTACAATATATTATATACCATTCGCACACACACACACACACACACACACACACATATATATATATACACCATTCGTAATTATGGAACCTCAAAATATGTAAAGAATAGAGTAAAATAATGCCTATTTTTTCAGGCGAATTAAGTGTCATAGTAGGGGACGAAAGCACGACTTAACATAAATTAACTATTTAAACTCACATACGTTTACGCAGGAATTGAACAGGAGACCTTCCAGTTGTGATTAGCACCGTACACAGTGCGCGGTTTCAGTAAGACTGATTTGAATTGTATATCGCTTTTTTATTATTTCAAATGTATCTATTACCCATCGTGCATTTCAATCAAATGAAAGCTATTTTCTACGCATATCCGCATAACCGCTTGGTCCTCGGATCCATCATGAACCAGTAATTTTGGGCTATCATCATCGCGCATATTCTAGTCAATTATAACCAGTTGAGGTTTTGTTAGATCAAACATTTCTTTTGACAGCATTAGAGTAAAAAATTGAATTTCTTATAAATACGAAATTCGAATGGTACAGAAGCAATTTGGAATATATAATTCGATAAAATATAGTCAAATTATCAGTATTTGCCTTTTACTGTTTTATTTTCAGGCATATTCACAAGTACTGAGCAAAATGAAAGCGCTAATGGAAGAATTTTCAGACAAAAGAGACACTTTATGGTGTGAAATGTTTGGATTTGTACCTTATAATCAAATAATTCTTCAGGATCTTAAGGTAATTTAAAAATCTCAATTTATTTGATTGCAATATCGTTGTAAGTTTATTGATAACATTTATTTACTATGATTTCTTTTGTTTGTTTGTTTTTGTTTTTATTTCGAAGGAGTTGCAGTTTTATCCAATGGATAGACGAAAAAATTTAGACTATGAACATAGTAAATATTTAATAAAATCATTGGCCAGATTTCATGCCATGTCTGCTATACTATTAAAACGTAATTCCGTCAACGTTGATGATTTTGAACCTTATACATTCGCTAAGAAGAAAGTTGTTAAATTATTTTTTTGGTCTTATTTAACAACTTTGGCAAAAGCAATGGAGACAAGTTGGGGCAATGAATGGTAATTTAAAAGTTTTTCTATTTTCTGTTATTGCTTGTAATGAGAAAGTACCTACTGCCTAAGTTTATGACAAAAGCTTTTTTTTTCCCGGAAAAACCTGTTTTGAGGTCCCCTAAGTCCCAAAAAAATGATTGTTAGAAATGGTCTGTATGTATGCGTAAGTAATCTGCATAACAAAAAAAAAACAGCAATCCTACAAGTAGGTATTGCAAACTTAATATCTGGTTTAAACATCAAAAAAGAGGATTCGACAATAAGGTTTTGGTGAAAAATCGATCAAGCGAATACCGCTTTAAAGATTGATTGGATTTTTCAGTTTTCCGTGCCCTTTTCTCAGTAGTTACTCTAAAGATTTTTTTTAAAACTTTGTATGTGCAGTATTTTGCCCGCAAGGGATATCTGTTGCTTGCAGTTACTTGGGGAGTAGCGACCCCACAGGTTACTACAGCTCAGTACTCCATGCACTTCATCAGAACAGTACACACTTTACACACAACAGTACACTTTACAGACAATGACAAACTAGGGTCTCCGTCCCTAGTTAATTAGCGAAAGTCAAGGAAGAAGGAAGGGATTAGCTCAGTGGTAGCGCGTTGGACTAGTAACGCGGAGGTCCCGGGATCGAATCCAGCATGCTGAACTTAGATTTTTTCTTCCTAGGAGGATCTACAACTCATTGCCCGGTGATGGGCAGTCTGTAGCTAGAGAACGCTGCTTGGAGGCCGGCTGCGGGAGAAGGCTTCTGGGGGCACAATAGATCATTCAGGTCGCAGAGCAATAATCCCCTATAACAATCTATCTGTCTATGTGCAGTATTTAATGCAGTTCTATGACTTTTGTATGGGCGGGTCCGCAATGGTGGATAACATCTGGTACTTTATCCATCGTAGCATGCATATTGATTTCGTTCCTGATCATTTTCGGATTTTCATCCATCGTCAGAGCAAATTCACCAAGTTCATGTAGAGAGTTCACTTCAACATAATGTTTCTGTTACACTCACGCTTGTTGGTTGTATATATATGCTCTACACGAACTTGGTGAGTTTGCCATGACGATGGATTTGAACCGTGGTTGATGTGTTTGTGTTGTTGTGTAATAGCTTGTGGCATGAGCGGTTTTGTAAAGGGCTTGTGTATATGCATGCTTAAGATAGAGATAAAAATATTAGAAATAGAGAATAAGAACTACTTTTAAATAAATAATTTAACTATACATTAAATTAGTAAATTTACAAGGTAATTATTAATTATGACTTAATGGTATTCATCACTGGATGATACCATTCAAGACCGTCAAGCCATATTTTCCATGTATAGCACATTTTTTTTTTTTTTTTTTTAACTTTTTATTTGTCATTTACAACTGTACAATGGTACAATAAGTAAATACGGTAAGGGTGGTAAATGGCGTGAGTGGCTTGAATGGTGATCATCCAGTGATGATCTCCATTAGTCAACAAGGTGATCGCGAGGCCAACGACGCCTCAGTCGCCTTCGGGTGTTGGAAGGAAGTGTGGTTGAGGATAAGTTAGCTGCTAATGGATTAGAATGTGTTGATAAGTTTTTGTGAAATTTATTGTAACGTGTTTTAGTAAGTTCGGATATAAAAGGAATTTTGAGATCTTTATGTATAGTTAGGTTACTGACATAGAATGGAGCGTTTACAATGCGGCGGAGGATTTTAGATTGGAGAGTTTGTAATCGGTTGATATTAGATCGTTTAGCTGAACCGTAAAGTTCAAGTCCGTAAGTCCATATAGGTGCTAGGAGGGATAGATACACTCGTCTTTTATTATGAAGTGTTAGTTTTGACCGGTGATCAAGTAGTCTGGCTAGAAGCTTATATCTTTTGTTTAATTCTATTCGTTTAAGTCGTGTATGAGGATTCCAGGTGAGTCTCTTGTCGAGGTATAGTCCCAGGTACCGCACATGGTCGGCTTAAGGAATAGGAGAATTATGTAAGTAGACAGGGGCAAGAGTTTTCCGTTTCAGTGTAAAGACTATGTATTTTGATTTATGTGGATTAGTTTTTATTCGCCATTTTTGCAGCCAAGGTTCTAGTGAATTTAGATGTGATTGTTATTTAGAGAGCTGACACAGAGCGTGGGATCATTGTGTGTGGAGAGAATTGCAGTGTCGTCAGCAAAGGTGTATATAGAAGTAGAGGGAAGTGTAGGTAAGTCGGATGTGTAGATTGAATAAAGTAGTGGGGCTAAGACACTGCCTTGAGGTACTCCAGCAAGAATAGGATGTATAGAGGATTCGGAAGTGCCTTCAATTATCTGGAAGAAGCGTTCGGAAAGATAGGATTTGAGAATGAGGTAATAAGTGCTAGGTAGAATTCGCCTGAGTTTAATAGAAGACCTTCGTGCCATACACGATCGAAGGCCTGTGAAATGTCTAAAAACACTCCAGCGCAAAACTCCTTGCGTTCAAGTGAACTGGCGATGGTGTCTACTACTCGGTGAGCCTGCTGTATTGTAGAGTGGCGGCTGCGGAAACCAAATTGGTGGTTTGGTAGTACTTTCAGAGTCTCTACAATTTCTAGAAGACGCGAAAGAAGGAGTCTCTCAAATATTTTCCCTAGGATCGGAAGGAGGCTAATAGGACGGTAGGAAGAAGGCTGATGAGTTGGCTTTTTGGGTTATAGCACATTTAATTATTATATTTGAATATGCAGTTGTAAATTTCAAATAAATAAACAAAACAAAAAATTATTAATTGTGAATCTATTAACTTATAAATACACAGATCAAATAATTAGTAGCTAGACTGTTTTAACTCAAAATTTTTGAACTTATAACTGGCACTGATCTCCTTGATTAATAGTGGTAGAATGTCCAAATTAACCAGTCTCTTTGAATGCAAAATTTAGACTCTCCCTTGAAAGAATGCTTTCTCTTGGTAGTTTAAATCCTCCCCTGTGAGAAGGGGCAAAAAGACAAAGCTACCAAAGTTCTGTGATCTCTTCTGTAACGGTGTTCTTTACCTGAATAGTCCCTTTTGCCAGCGAATGTTAGAATATCCTTCAAATAATGATTTTCCTTTAATTTTTTTTTTTTTTCATCGACTGCCATGGTCATTAGCGCCACCCTAATTGTATTCCTTCACGATCTGTGGCCACTCGAGCCGGCATGGCACATATTAATCTATGCCTAGCAAGGTAGGGTGGTGCTCTAGATTGTCGAATGCTTTTCCACACATCCATTTTCCTTTAATAAAATATATTTTCATTTACTTCTTCTGCTACTGATGAAAATACGAAACCGGTCAGGAACAAAATCAATATGCATGCTACGATGGTTAAAATACCAGATCTATGACTTTTATTTGAATTTTTCTGAAAAACTCATTTAACGGGATGTGGTGAGGTTAGACTTCCCCCACTAATATATCATTTCACTTTATTTTACAATTCCATCACGTATATAATAGTAATAATAACAATGAAATGTATTGCTAGAAAATTTCGAGTTTGAAGAAAAATCGATTGAACGAAAGACAAAATAGTTTTGAAGTTGATGTTTCCCTAAATAAGTTTAAATTCCTATTGATTTATATATTATAATAAGGTAATATTTAATTACTTTTCCTACTATTACTAACTTAAAAAGATTTTGTACTTTAAAATAATATGAAACTGACTTATTCTTTTTTAGTGTTTTCTTGAATAGAAACTGAATAATTCTGATAATAATTGTAAACTTTGTTTTAATTTTCCTTTCCCATTAAATGTATTTGTGATTAAATCAGCTTATTATATATTTTTATTTTAGGACTGATTTTGTAAAACCAATTAGACATATTGCTGAAAGTGTTTATGACAAGCTTCAAGAATTATCGAGCGTTAATATCAATAGATTTAATGTAATAAATCATGGAGATACTTGGACAAATAATTTTTTATTTAAACATTTGGATGGAACTAATGTGCCTTGCGGCTTAAAGTAATTATGTTTAATTATTTATTCTTCTCTAGCTATGCTGTGCCTTATTTAAGATTTAATAATTTCATTCATTCGAGAAAAAATCACACATTGAATTGATTTGAAAACTTCTTATGTTTGGGTTAAAATGATATATTAATTATACAAATTACGTACAATTCAATGATTTCAATAATTGATTGTTATGAACAAAATAAATGTAAATATACAGCTGTCATCTTTCTGTTCATTAGATTCTGTTCAATGAATTAATAATTAATAATTTTATAAAACAAGTAGGGTGGGGGACCACTAGGTCATACCTATAATAAGATTCATAAAACGATTCATAAATTATTATAAATCGGTTAAAATAATATATTAATTATTTCAAATTACGTACATTGTATAAATACAATGGTAACAATGATCCACCATTTATGATATAGTTATGTTTCAGTTAATAATTTATGAATCGTTTTATGAGTCTTATTACAGGTATGACCTAGTGGTCCCCCACCCTACTTGTTTTTATAAAATTATTAATTATTAATTCATTGAACAGAATCTAATGAAGTCATCTTTAGCTGTATATTTACATTTATTTTGTTCATAACAATCAATTATTGAAAAAAAAATATATATATATATACTATGTCATAAGGATAAAAATAAAATTCTAAAAATTCGGTCTTTAAAAATAAAAAAATTTAAAAAACTTATATTTTTGCCAACGTTTCGACAAATTTATTGTCTTTATCAAGGTATAAAAGCAATAAATGATAAACTTCAAAATATGACGCTTAACATTGTAACACCACAGAGAATAGTAAACATATAACTTATCGTATCATAAGTTCACTATTCCCTGGGGTGTTGCAGTGTTAAGTGTCATATTTGCAAGTTTAACATTTATTATTTCTATTCTTTGATAAAGACAATATATTTGTCGAAACGTTGGCAAAAATATGTTGTTTCTT
This sequence comes from Triatoma infestans, assembly GCA_011037195.1. Lineage (NCBI taxonomy): Eukaryota > Metazoa > Arthropoda > Insecta > Hemiptera > Reduviidae > Triatoma > Triatoma infestans. The sequence continues at coordinate 485 of JAAEAF010011525.1, read as the reverse complement.
TTAAAAAAAGGGCCGAATCTCACTATCCTCATCCATCATATTAAGCACGGTCGAGAAGAATCTTCCAAAAAAAATAAATATTCCAATATATTTTTCTGAAACTAGAAAAACGCAAAGACATTATGGAAGGAAGGGTTTGTTCAAACAAATGACGAGATTGATCTATTGAAGCATCTTTTAGAAAACAAATAATTCACAAACGAAACAATTAGCTAGCATAAAAACTAACTAAACTAATTCAAGTAAAAACTGGAAATTCTGGATGAAACACAAACATATATATGTGTACAATTTTAATTTAACTTGCAATTTTTACGAAACAAACAGTTACCAGGATAATATAGCTGCTGTAGAGGCTGCATTACACAGGTTAATTTTTGGGTATAGAATGTTGAATCGGATTTATTGTAGGCCACATGATAGACTACATAACTATTGGTTGCTCAATTTAGTGACAAAACCTAAAGTCTTGGGTCCCACAGTTT
>JAAEAF010011524.1:0-12453 GCA_011037195.1 Triatoma infestans | reverse complement strand
CAGCACAGCTCAAAAACGAAAAACTGTAGAAAACTGAAACTTAATATTCTGTTTAGGTATCACCATGCGATCTGACTGTGCGTTATCTGTCAAAATTCCTCAACCGGAAGTACCACTTTACTAGTTAACTTTTTTACTTTTTTGCGTTTTTCTCAAAAATGGCTCCAAGGATTTTCTTTAAACTTGACACATCAACTACACATACAAGGAGCTACAACTTTTATTTGAAACATTTCTCTGGGAAAATTGATTTAAGGGGCCTTCTGGGGGAGGGGTGGGGTTAGGTTACCCTCTAAAGTGCTATTTCAGGTTATTACACAATTCGGTCATTTAAATAATTTTAATTAGAATGAAATATGTTGTTGAAATTCCTAGTTTGAGAAAAATCGGAAAACCGGAAGTGTTTTTGTTTTAACACTTTACTAAATATGATTTTTTCACTTTTTCGCGATTTTCTCAAAAATGGCTCCGACGATTTTCTTGAAACTACACATATAAACTAAACATTCAAAGGTCTACAACTTTTATATAAAACATTTCTCTGGGAAAATTCCTTTAAGGACACTTTTAGAAGAGGGGTAGTGTTACAGCTTCCTCTAAAGTGGACTTGATTATATAACTCTATCATCCAAATGAAATTAATTAGAAATAAATAGTTGGCCAAAATTCCGGGTGTGAAGAAAATCAGTAAACCGGAAGTGCGCTTTTACTGAATAGTTTTTTTCAGTTTTCGACAAATTTCATTAAATTTGGTACACAAACTATAATAAAATTTGTCAATTATAATTTTGAGAACTGGAATAAGAGAAAGTTGTGTGAGTGTTTCACACCAGATTTTTTTGTTAGAAAACCAAATTTAATTTGCAAATTTGTTTTGGTGCGTCGAGAAGCGAGATACAGGCATGTGGAGGTGTGGTATTTATTTAAGAAATAGATTCCTCTATTTTTTTTTATTATCAGAAGATATTTCTTGTTGGCCGTTAGTTGTAATATGAAAACAAAAATTAGTTTGGCTTCTCGACCAATTGAAGGTAAAAAACAAAAACCCAAAAACGAAATTTTGTAATTTTTTTTTTTTAAAAAATTGACAGGTTCGACGTTTCGACAAACTTTGTTTGCCTTCTTCAGGAACAATACAAAACAAAAATAAAGAGAAAAAATTATAACATGAAACACAAACAGAAAACAAAATACATAGGTGCGATTGCAGTAGTAATGTTAAGTCTGTAATAGAAAACGTTTACGTAGAAAATCGTAGAAAACTGAAAAAAAAAAAAAATCTGATGTGAAACACTCAGACAACTTTTTCTTACTCCAGTTCTCAAAATTATAATTGACAAATTCTATAGTTTGTGTACTAAATTTAATTCGTCGAAAACTAATAAAACTGTTTAGTAAAAGCATACATCCGGTTTACTAATTTTTCTTGAAACTCAGGATTTAGGCCATCAATTTATTTCTAATTAAGTTTGTTTGGATAATATAATTGTATAATCAACTATGATAACGCTTGGAAGCTGTAACCACAACCCTCCATAATAACATCGACGAATTTCATTAAATTTGGTATACCATTATTATTATTATTATCCGATCTCGGGTGGGCCATGTCCCGGCACTGCAGCCAACAGAGGCTTATTGTGCCACCCCCGGTAGTTCCTAGTAGACAAACCCTCCCTCCTTAAGGAGTTTCAGGGCCTTCATCACCCGGTCGTTTTGAGCTACTATCTCCTCAGGTCGCAAAGTACCGAAGGTTTCATACCTCAATCTGATTATTGCTACGCAATCGAACAACAGGTGGGAGGCCGTTTCCTCCTCTTCCTGACATAGTCTGCACAAGGGTTCCGCTCGAATGAGTCCTACCTTGTACAGATGTTTCCTGAACCTACCATGACCCGTAAATAGTCCCGTCACCAGAGAAATCTGGCTCCTACTCAGACTAAGAGTCATTCGGGTTCTTCGTTTACACAGTCCTAGCATCATCCTTTTACTGTGTATAACACCCGGGTTCCTCCTCCAGAACTCTTCGTGCTTACTGCGACACCACTCTTTAATCGCTGCACGAATTGCTCCGCTAGTTATTCCCAGGACCGGCTCTGGACCAATGAACGGAGTGCTAGCCCCGTTCCTGGCCAGTTGATCAGCCGTCTCATTCCCCTCGACCCCTGCATGTCCAGGCACAACCCACAACAGCTGTACCTTGTTGTGCCTGGAGAGTCTCGACAATGCCTCTCGACATTCCTTCACCAGGGATGAGGTAGTTCTGTGAGCTTCTAAGGCTTTCAGTGCAGCCTGACTGTACGAGCAAATGCGTATGACCTTGCCCCTTGGGGCTCTACGCAGGTTTTCCTCGGCACAGACCTTAATAGCAAACACTTCAGCCTGGAATATAGTGGAATACCTGCCCAACGGCTTTGGTATACTAACTATAACATTTGTTAATCACAATTTTGAAAACTGTGAGTCGGAGAAAGTTGTGTCAGTGTATCACACAGATTTTTTTAAATTTCATTTGGCAGATTGTAGGCAGATTCGCATCACTGGTGAATTGTATTATTCCGCACAAAATCGGATATGATAGTTTTAACCCAAGGCCGAAAATTTGGTTAACTTGCGTTGAACTTCACGAATGCTAATTTTTTTTATTCATTATTACGACAGTTGAAATTTTCAATAGTTTAAATATAAGCCCAATTTTTTAGAGGCTACTCTAAAAAATTCTTAAGTAGAGTTTCATCGATTTTTAGGCCCAGATATATGCTAGCAAAAGAAAACTTGCGACTTACATTTTTCTGTTAGAAAATATGTGTAACTTTTTCTCTAACATGCTAGGATTGTGTTATTTCACCAAGTTTAACAAAACATTCTCTAACTCAATGTGGTATGCTTCGAGCGTCTCTTGTAATCCAATGACGGCACAGCACTTCTGAACCGTTTACCGTTTGGGGAATTAATAGGTGACCCAACTATGTAGTTGAAATGCTCTATAGGATTCTATGTCTGGTGAACGTGCCAGTCGATCACATTTATACCTAAAAGTTCAACTATGTTCAAAACTGGGAGAATGAGCAGGACAAAATTGTCCTAATCTTGAAGCAGAGAAGTTTGACAAATTCTTGCAATATGAGAACACAAGCATTTTCATTAGCAAGAGTTCCTCAGATCGCCTCGATATATCAAAGAAGAATACTTATATTTCAAAAATCTCTTGGTTGAAAAATTTCACCCATAGATTCATTTATCGAAAAAAAGGCGTCAATCTTCACGTTAGTTAAGTTAGGTCAATAGGATTATCCACTTTCAGAAAGATGGAACCTGGAAGCCATTTCCAGATCAGGATCTATGTACTGAAGAATGGAGCAGTGCAAGCATGAAGAAGTAATTTCTCTTCCATTTATCGGCGACAGTTTCATGCTAATGCATGATAACGCTAGAACACACACAGCAACAATTGTCACTCTCTTCTTGGACGAAGGCCGGTAAATGTGATCGATTGACCTGCACGTTCTCCAACTACTCAATTCTTTTCCATTACAGTTTGGTATGTAATGTGATAACAAGAAGGAAAAAGATATAATTTTTAATTATAAAAAAATTATAACTAGTGGTGCCAGCCAGTCGCTCATTCAGGTCAAGAACCGCGGTCAGTGCACGGTCAAAGAGGGATACCGCCAAAGACATACCGCTCAAAACCTTCCAACAAGAACCCTTTCAAAAGAGTCATTATACGGTCAGAGTGGCCAATATACAAGGATCAACAAATCACTCAAAAACCGACCACCTGGTTTGATAACCGCCAACACCTGTTGCCCAGACCTATTATTGAACGACCTAGGGTCAACACACGGCAAGGGATGTTTTAGTGTGACCCGTAATTACAGAATTGTCAATGTGTGAGTGAGGGCAATATAAACAACCCTTCACAGGAAGAGGGGATGATTATTCTTCAGTATTTCATCAGCGTAATATCAAGATTCTACCAGTGACCCGTAATTACAGAAGTGCGTCGGAGCGCGTCCCTATCTAAGTATTTAAACATATATTAATTATCAATCATTATAGTTGGTGCATTCTAGTTACAATTTAAATTATTTTAAATTAATTGTAGTTTATCTTTTCAAACGTTTAATTTATTGTTAAAATATACATATATCTATTTTCGTAAATTCGTAATTCATATTCCGTATAACAACTCGCTAAAATCTCTAACTAACTCCCAACTATTCATCACATCATCACACCTCTCCAAGACAACTGAACCAGGCAGCTCTCTCTATATATAAAATGCTGTGTTCCGGCCACATTCAATATAATTTCTTTAAATTATTTTGAGAGCGCTTCATTCAATATAAACTAGCGGAAGTGCTTCTTTTTGACGTCAATCAATTATGGTGTGTGTGTGTGTGGGGGGAGGGGAGTTAAGTTTGGAGGCGCGTATTGAGTTAAGTGTTGCTGAAAATGGCGCAATGCCCGCTGCTAGGTATGGTGAAGAAGTTCTTCTAGAAGCAGTTTGTACCGTTTGCTCCATTTGTCGGCAGTTACAGGCACCTACATCAGCAATAAGGAAACAACGCCCACACAGATAGATACTACTGTTCTCTTTAAGATAGAGATAACCATTTATATATATAAGATAATAATTTAATTGTTAGATTTAGTACTTTGCTCGTTGCTACTGTGTACATGTGTGTCCGCTTGTATGTCAATAAAAGTTTTTTTTTAAAAAACTCCCCCGCAGTTTCTGTTTTATAACTGGCGCCCGATTGCAGGGACCGGCGAAAGTATTTAAAGCGATCTGTAATCCCCTAAAATACTTCGGTTTTTACCGTTAATTGCCGGCCCAACGGAAAGGAATCCAGACGAGACTACTTATCTCAACCAGGGTTCCAGACACCCATCAACTGCACACAACAGGCTACAGGGCACACAAACCAGGAAACCTGGCGACACACCACGAGGACATCATCGCAACCGAGGGAGCCTCAGGCGGAACTTCGGAGCCAGAGCAACAACCACCAAATCCTTTCAGAGGTAATTTAAATTTCACTCTCGTACCATCCAGAATGAGCAAAATTTCAAGGCCCCTTTCACACGACATCTTGCGATACATCCCCGATTATGAAGGCAACAGCCACGAACTTCCCCATTTTATAGACACTTGCCAAGAAATTTACGGGAGTTACTGTGCGGCAAACGTTGAAGAAAAAGAGCATAACCACTGGTTATTAATAAAAGCCATACTAACCCACATAAAAGGCCCCGCTAAAATTGTAATATATAATAATAATTGTAAAACAGTAGAGGAAATTATAAAAGCACTACGAAAAAATTTTGCGGATAATCGAACGGTACCCGACCTATTTTCAGAGATAAATTGCATGAGGTCAAAACCAAAAGAACACCCTATAGAATTCTTAAATCGACTAGACAAAAACGGACTACCATAGTAACAAAATATAAAATAGACGGGACGACTGGAGTAGTATTAACAGAATTAACTAACCAATTAGACGCTCATTTAGTAAGAATATTCCTTTACGGGATACACCCTTCACTAGGCGCTTATTTACAATCACTACAATGTCAAAACCTAGACGACGCTCGAACAAAAATTATAAATGACTGCGGAATAATAATGAGCCAACTAAGACTAGCAAACACACCCGAAAGCATTACGTACAACACCCCAGTAACAAACAAGAACCCCCCAAACACTCAAAGACCCTATAAAAACAATTTTACTTATCCACAATACCAAACCTATCAAAACCCTCGATCCAACTTTATCCAACATCAAAACTATGTACCACACTTTAATTTCCCTCAATACTCTCAATTTAGACCCGACTATAATTCCCCCCAACACTTTCAATTTAGACCTAACTTGAACTTCCCCCAATCATCACAGTCCAGATTTAAATACCAGAACACACCAAAATGGGATTCACAAAATACCGTATCAATGAGAACGGTTAACAAACTAACAGACGGAAGAAACATGGGAGCCCCACATGAATTAAACATAACGAATCCACCCAGAACAGCGAAATAAACGAACTAAGAGAACAGGTTAGAACCCTAACCGAAACAGTCTCGAAACTTACAAACCATTTTTTAGAACCAGGACCGACAGCAACAGAACCCCCCGGGGAACAACAATATTTGAGTTAAAAGCACTATCACAATCCTTACCGTATTTCCTAGACAAGACAAATAACAAATGGTTAATCGACACAGGATCCCAAAAAAATTACATAAATCCCGAAATAGTAAAATCCAATATGAAAAAATATTCTGAAGAATTTTTAGTACGAACACCAACAGGCGAAGAAAAAGGACATGAGTACATTTTAATGAATATTGACCAGATATTTCCGAAAGCGGAACCTATTAAACTATACATATACAATTTTTCTCCCCGTTACGACATACTGATAGGACATGAAACTTTAAGTAAATTAAACGCTACGGTAGACTTAAGAAAAAATTATTAAGATATAAATATAGTAATAAGAGACTATTATTTAAAATGGATGATAAAGTAAACTTAAAAAAAGGTTATAATATAGTTAATATCCCCTTAAAAAACGTAAATTGCAAGGAAGGAATAATTAAAACAAAAGAATTAAATAAGGAAATCACAATTCAAGGCGGTTTAGTAAAAAACGAAAAAGGGCGGGCTAAGTGTCTCGTTTACGCCCAAGAGGTAACAACAATATCGTTGGAACCCATGGAAATAGACGAGGTCGACTCTATACATGATTCTAGCTCTTCGACCATAAGTCCAAAGGAGTTAGAGGAAATAAAAAAAGAAATCCCACACCTTTTACGAACTAGCCACATGAATGATGAAGAGAAGTATAAAATTATAGAACTAATTAGACAATACCCAGAAACGATAAAACGAGAAAATGACAGACTAAGTAGCACGAACTTACTTAAACATAAAATTAGGACAAAAGACGAAAATCCGGTTTACACCAAAAGCTACCGATACCCAGAAGCTTTTAGAAATGATGTTAAATTAGAAATAGATAAATTACTAGAAAATAAAATAATACAACCTAGCCATTCCCCTTATAATTCCCCCATTTGGGTAATTACAAAGAAACCCGACGCTTCAGGTAAGCGCAAAATAAGAATGGTGATCGACTATCGTAAGCTAAACGAGAAAACGATAGAAGATAAGTTCCCCCTGCCCAATATAGAGGACCTTTTCGGCAAGATCGGAAGGGCCACTTATTTCTCTGCCATAGATTTGGCTTCGGGATTCCATCAGATCGAGATGGACCCCGAATCAATCCCGAAAACAGCCTTCAGCACAGAGACTGGGCATTACGAGTTCTTAAGGATGCCCTTCGGACTCAAAAATGCACCTCCAACCTTTCAAAGAGCAATGAATATTATCTTTGCTGACATTCCCAATGCCCTTGTTTATATGGATGACATTATTGTTTTTTCGGACAGCCTAACTGAACATTTAAAACACTTACAAACAGTTTTTAAGAAATTAAAGAAGTATAATTTAAAACTGCAGCTAGATAAAACGGAATTTTTCAAGAGAGAACTTCTCTATCTAGGTCATATAATATCAGAAAAAGGTATACAACCAAACCCCCAAAAGTTAGAAGTAATAAAAAAATTTCCCATACCAAAAACGCAAAAAGAAATAAAACAATTCCTAGGCCTTACCGGGTATTACAGAAAAATGGTAAAGAATTATGCGAGAATTGCCAAACCACTGACACAAGCCCTGAGAAAAGACTCCAAAATAGACATTAATAACTCTGACTACAAAAATTCCTTCGAAAAATTAAAAGAACTCTTACAGAATAACCCGATACTTCAACTACCAGACTTTAATAAGACTTTTTATTTAACCACAGACGCTTCCAATAAAGCTATAGGCTCAGTATTATCCCAAATCCATGATGGAAAAGATTTACCCATCGCATTTGCCTCACGCACCCTTAATCAAGCAGAAGAAAACCCTTAGTACTATTGAGAAGGAGTTACTCTCAATTGTCTGGGCATGCAAACATTTCAGGCCTTACTTATATGGCAGAAAATTCATCATTCAAACCGACCACAAGCCCCTTCAGTGGCTGCATAATTTAAAAGAACCGAATTCCAAATTATTACGTTGGAAATGCCTATTAGCAGACTTTGAATTTGAAATTAAATATCTACCCGGAAAAACCAATATAGTGGCAGACACCCTCTCGAGAATTCCTCAAGAAATTAATGCAATAGACAACCCAGAAAGCGAACTAAATCCCCAAGAAATACTAGACCAATTCTTACGCGAGTATCCCCCAGAAAATGAAAACGAGAACGAACACGATAACAGTATACTAGCAACAATTGTACATTAATTAAAGGAAAGTATTATTGTAGACAAGCCAAAAGAATCGAAAATAATAAATGTATTGAAAATCTGTTAAAAAAAGGAACCACATGACTGTAAAACAATAATACTTCACGAACCCAAACCCTTTGTAAAATACATTTCCCCACTTAACAAATACTTACTTTACAAACATAACGATTTAATTATAAATATTAATAATTCCATTAATGTAACCTTGTATTCGAAAAATTGTTACTTATTATATCTAGAACCAAATGAATATGTACATAATTTTCCCAAGCCATATGTCTACTGGGAAACTAATCCTATTGATATGGAAAACATTCTTATTAACAAACCTAGTAATATTAACATATCCTTTGACAAACTTAATCATTTAAATATCCACAATAAACCTTTAGAGATAATTACAGAAGTAGCTAATAATAATACCCATATTTTAATCTTATATTTTATTGTAATCATAGTATTAAGTCTTGTTATATTATATATCTATAGGAAAATCCATAACTATTGTAAACAACCAAAATTAATAGAAAATAGAAATTTAACCCCAAAACAGGAAGAACCCTGCCACCCTTCACTTAACCCCTCGCCGAGGGCGGCTCAATCTTGAGGAGGGAGGAGTTACAGGCACCTACATCAGCAATAAGGAAACAACGCCCACACAGATAGATACTACTGTTCTCTTTAAGATAGAGATAACCATTTATATATATAAGATAATAATTTAATTGTTAATTCATTAGTACTTTGCTCGTTGCTACTGTGTACATGTGTGTCCGCTTGTATGTCAATAAAAGTTTTTTTTTAAAAACTCCCCCGCAGTTTCTGTTTTTATAACTGTCGTCGCTACATGTGTTGATTCGAGTTTTTTGCAACATTGCTGCTGATTTACCTGTACCAATAAATACTTATGCTTAGATCTTTTCCCCATTATAAACTAACAGGTGGGAAGATACTTTACATTATTTCCAAGTCAATATTTTCATTATTCAAATTTAACTGTTTTCATAAGAAAAACAGTTCTCTTTAATGATTGACGTTCATCATCAAGATACTTTTCGATGATAGCCTGCTTCTTTTTGTGGCCATCGGCGGCGTTCCGGGCGTTCGCCCATCATCAGGGTGTTTTTTGTCAAACAGTGTGATAACACAAACTTGCATAGGGCAAATTTAGTTGATACGCCCGAAACTGGTCGATGACCACAAGAAGAAGCAGGCTACACGGAAATATCTTTGATGTTTTCCAGCTCTGCGGAACAACCACAACAACTTTCAATCAGTTTACTGACACTTTCATCCTATCACTGAATGAAGACCTTTTTAATATAATTAATGGAATCTAGCACTCTATAGGTTTTGATATGAAAGAAAAAAATGATAGAAAATACATATATTACAGGCGTAAATTTGGACGAGGTAATTTTTCTCCATCAGTGCTTATAAAATTTTTATATTCGACAGAAAAATTTATATTTCTTCTATATACAAAAAAAAATAAAAAATAATATGAAGTCAAATGAAGGCCGCCAGGCCATTATATCATCAATAATTATAAAGCCAAGATAGTTTATTGATTTTTGGAAAACTTACATTTATTTTCTTTGACAGTTAGTTAAGACTAGTGTTTTTAATCTCATACTGAGTTTCTTTAAAATTGAAGATTATTCTTTCTGTTGACCGGTTATAAGAACATCATCTTGAAATTCTGCAACAAAATTGATAACATGTAACAACTGTTCTCTGATAATTCTCTGAAAATCACTTAGGGCTGAAGTAATCACAAAAGGAGTACCTTTAAATCTGAACAAACCTAGCTGAGTGGAAGTGGTGACCAAATCAGGAGAAGAATTATCTAGTTGAATTTGGGTATAAACTCTGATTAAGTCTGATTTTGTATACTCTAATTCACTCAATTTGCAAAAATATGTTAAATTCGAGAAAGTATCAGCGACTTTAGTAAGCCATCAGGTTTTATAACTGGAACCAATGTTCAATAATATTATCTTCAAATTCATCAAGTTCAATTTCAATTTTCTCTTTAAAAAAAACTATTCTAGATAAATAAATTCTAGTCTATCCTAGATCCAATCTTGTATGGACACTACTAATCTTGTTCTGTGAACTAATGATGCATCCTAATGGCTAAACTAAGGACTTTTGTCCAGCGAGGAAGATATCGGAAACAAGGACACCTGAATTCTGTATGGCCTGATTCTAGAGAGATGGAAATTCTGTGACCCTAGACAGTTGGCAATTAGTGACATAAATAACCTTGGAAAGAGTTCCATCCAATACAGGGATTTAAGTTTCGGCCACAGGTATTGCCTGCAGGCGAAGAGTTTGTCCTGTTGCTCCCTACGTTTGCATTACACAACAATTACGTCAGCTTGGGCCAGCTTTTGAAGGGATGGCGCAACACTATTTTGCGTTGACGTGAAAAGAGAGCTCAACATTATTATCTTTTCCTTTCTTGTAAACGACGTTAGTGGAAAACTGAGAAATGCAAGTGTACTGTCTCAATCTCCTTGTTGAACAGACTGTCTTGAAGCTCTGTTAGTTGGTGATGAACAAGAAATCTCACCCTTATTACTCAGGCCTAAAATAACATACTGTGTCGCAGTAGGCAGCTTTCCGTCATAGCTACAGTTTAGCTGCGCTTTCTCAGAGCTTTAGAGTAGAAACCAAGTGTTCCAGTAGGTCTATTTCCCTCTGTTGTGGAAGTGTTCCCAATCCTATATTACTGCGATGAAGGCTAAGAATGAAACTAAGAATGGTGTATCCGTGAGGTTGAGTACATAATCGTACTCAATTTATTTTATTTATTTTTTGGGCTGAGAATTAAGAACTAGGTAATTAGCAAGCACTCATGCTAGCATAAGGATAAAAGCTTTCAAAGTTTTAATACCTGGGTGACCAAATCTCTCAAAACAATTTACCATAAGAAATATATGGATATCTTATTTTTTTAATCATTAAGCGATCAAGCATTCACTTTAACAGTAAGCGTACTTACCGAATTTCCAATATTATCCTGAGGTGTTGTTCAAGTGAAATGTATCTGAACACCTTGTAATACAGTTACTGAACATTCCAACACAATGTTCTGCCCAATAATTATGTGTGCGCCAACTTTTTCTCCATTTATTTCAATTTTTTTTATATGTTCAGTTTTGGCTGAAAAACAAATGAAATAAATCGTAATAAAATTAAATTTTACTAAGATAATTTCCAGAATGGAAGTATGATAGAATAAGGGAAGTTGGATGGCCTTCTCTGATCTGGAAGTAACACAGTTGAAGAGGATATGGGTGGTTATGGATTGACAGAAGAGACTATGCATACTAGACAGCAAAAAATAAGGAGTCTGGCGTTTTGTGAGAAAAATCTCCACTTCAGGGCAATTGAAAAAATAAAAAAATGTAAGAAAAAAAATATTTACGTGATATATGAGCTGTAATGGAAAGATTCTGGCGATGCGTTTTGATATGCTGGAATGAAAGGTCTGCAAGTTTATATACCAGAATCCGTTAATTTTGGATTGTTTACTAAAAATCCATAATGTGGGTCAAATGGAAAATCTTGAAGCTGATAAAACAGAAAAACTACCAAATTTAGCCACATTCAAAAGTAGTGTTAAAGACAAAATTTCTGTCATTTTTGACTGTTAGGAAAACTTTCAACTGTTCTTTCATACTATAAAAAAAAAAATAGTAAGAAAGTAGGTGATAAGAAGTATAAAAGGCCTGGCTATGGCAATTGATTTGCCTGCTAGGGCTGTTGAAATAAATCACTTTCAACATGTGGCAAGTAGTTAATAAAAGGAAAAACACTTGGTTTTTTAAAAGAGACTATTGAGGATCTTATCTAATAACGACGTCAAGTAGCCCCTCTATGCTGAGAAATTTCGAAAACATCGATACCTCTGGTAACCAAATAGTGGCGATATCGATAGGTGGCAAGACATGCATTTGGTGGATCCTATTAGGGTGTGGTTGACGTTCTTGGCCTGTATTAATCTAAGTGATCACTTAATGTGCTAATTAACAGAATAATATTGTTTATCAAACTTATGCATA
>JAAEAF010011523.1:0-12916 GCA_011037195.1 Triatoma infestans | reverse complement strand
GTATTATTAAATTCTCTTTATGACTCCTTTTGTTGGTATCTAAAATAAAAAATGTTATAGTAAATTTCAATGTTTAAATAAATAGGGTGTTTAACCTAAAATTGTTAAGAATGAGAATGTATATTATTTAAAATTAACAATAATTAAATGCATGATGATTGGGGGTGTATGAATCAATGTTCAATTCACACTAACGAAATTGTTCAAATGAATAGGGTGTATGATGTAAAATTAAATGCTGAATTTGAAACGTGCATTGAAATGTTGAAATACAATTTTCAAAATGCCTGGGGGTATTTACTGAGATATTATGTTGAATTTATTTAAAATTTTTAATTAAAATGTTTATCTTTGAATTTAAATTTTGAAATTAATTTTGAAATTTTTCCTTGGACTAGAGTATGGTCTCCTTCCAACACCAGGAAAATTTGTCTAAATTTTCCGAAAATGTTTTTAAATGTTTGCCTTTCTTGGCCGTAGATTCATTTTATGTGTATTTGTAGGTTTTTGCCGTAGATGTGCTTTTTTAATTTTGCTTAGATGCACTAATTTTCTTTCATTATTATTTAAGGTAATTAGTGCAGTCTGGTTGGAAAATATTTTGTAAATTTGGTACGGGCCATGATATTTTTTTGTGAATTTTCCCGTGGGCGTAAAATTTTTTAAATAAACGTTATCTCCTACATAAAAATTTTGTTTTGAAGCACTTTTATTATAATATTTTTCCCTCATTTGCTTGGCTTTTTCATTATTATTTTTTGCCTGTTGACGAACTTTTTGAATTTTTTCATATAGACATTTTGTATGAATATTAAAATTTTGAATATCTTTTTGTGGATAGTTTAGTATCCAGGGAAATTGAAATTTGGTACCAAAAACTAATTCATGAGGGGTAAAATTCGTTGAAACATTTTTTGTGGAATTATGTGCTGCTTTGATTAATGGCAGATATTTGTGCCAATTTTATCAGTTTGTACATAGTGTGATAAATTGTTGGCGATGTCCCTATGTACACGTTCTAAGCGACCATTTGACGCAGGATGGTATGGCGTTGTGCAAACCTTTTTTATTTTTAATAATTCACAGATCTCAAGTATAATTGTCGATGTGAAATTTGTACCCAGATCAGTGAGGAGATATTTGGGCGTACCATATCGAGTAAATATATTGTTAACTATAATTTGAGCAATCGTTTCCGCTTTTTGATTGGCCATCGGAAACATTTCCAAATAGTGGGAATACTGACAAATTATGGTTAATATATATTTGTACTCTTCTCTTGTATCTGTGTTTGTTGAGTGGTCCAGTGGGCCTACAACGTCAACTGAAATGGCTTGCCAAACGTTTTTTTGGCTCGTTAAATGTGCCTAAGGGTGGTTTGCAAGCGTCAGTAGTCTTTCTTGTGGCACAGCTATGGCAGGTTTGTACATACTTGCGCACATCATTTGAAATATTCGGCCAAGTGAATTGATTTCTTATATGCTCGTATGTTTTCTGCCTACCATAATGCGTTGATAATGCATTGTCGTGATAAAGGCGCAGAACAGTATCACGCAACCCTGACGATACCAGAATACAATTGTCGGAAACTGTGATTAGGAGGCCTTGTTCATTTAATTTGTAATTGCTCGAAGTTTTTAATTGCTGACATTCCGGATCATCAGCTTGTTGTTGAGCTATTTCAAGTAGATCGATGTTTGGATAATATTCGTCCACTGTCTGATCTGTACTGATGCAGCCTATATAACGGCTAAAAGCATCAGCATGCGCGATGTTCTTACCCGATCTATGTTCGATGTAAAAGTCGAATTCGCTTAATTTAAGCGAATATTTTGTTAGTGGTAAACAAGTATTATAATAGCATCATAAAATATATATATATATTGGCCGAGCCTCTCCTCTCTTCGCGAGAGGGGCTGTTTCTCTCCGCTAGAGTGGATGAGTGGTGGGGGTTTACTACCCCTACAATTGTGATCGAAATCTTTGTGTTGAATTGCGACGATGGAGCCTAAACAGAATATCAAGTACAACATACGTTTCCTGCGATTATTTATTTGTATTTGAGAGAATTTGTTGTATCGCAAGTGTACACAACATACATAGATACAGAGAAAAATAGTGTGCGAGGAGATACACAAACTATCAGAAACATAACACACACATAAATATAAATATACAGGGTGTCCCAAGTTATATGGATAACGACTTTTTATCGGAAACTAAGATTGCGAAAAAACTATAAAATACGTGTCCCCGTAGTGTTTTTTGTTAGAAAACCAAGTTTAATTAGCAAATTTTTTTGGTGCTTCCAGAAGCGAGATACAGGCACCAACTTCATTTTTTCAAATGGGGAGGTGTGGTTTTTATTTAAGAAATAGATTACTCTATTTTTTGTCAGAAAAATTTACTCGAACGGTTTTTTTCTGTGAGTGATATTTTATAAGTTATGAATGAAAACAGGATTCTTATAAGAAATTTCAAAATGAATATTATAACGAGGTTTATGATTGCAATCAAGCAAGAAAAGTACTATTTTATTAAAATTTACTCCTCATTAATTATAGACTATGAGCTCGCAACCTCGGCCCCACCATAGAGATTGCGATACACATGCTTTTCCCGCAATTGCTACCTTAGAACCAAAGAAATACATCTCACTCTTTGTTTTTTGTCTTTTTTATCAAGTGGTGTGGGGCCAGTTCGGCCAAGTTCTGGAATTAAGTCGAGGATTGATAAATTCTAAAAGAAAATATAGTACTTCTTATTCAATCAAAAAACGCGCCTTATAATATCATTTTAAATTTCCTTTGTAGGAATTATGTTTTTTATTCATACTCCTGTAAACAATATTGGCTCATGCCAGACACAGACAAAAGTTCAATTGTAATTTTTTTTCTTACAAAAATAGAATGGAATCTATTCTTAAAGTCCAAAAACGCACACTTTCCCCTTTGACAAAAGGATTTTTAGTTTTTTTCTAGGTATCTTAGTTTCCGATAAAAAGTGTTCCAGGGTTATCCATATACCTTGGAACACCCTGTATATATACATGTGTGCGTGCGTGTACAGACAGTTTGCTAGAAAGTGTTTTCTCATATTCACTGAACTTCAAAACATGCATTTTCATTAGAAACTCATTTTCGAAACTTTGACACGATACAGTTCTTTTTGCCATACTGTAACAGAAAGTCGAAAGAAATTATCTTAGAATCTCGCGACGATCTGAGACTGATCATTAGCGCAGAAGAATTCGATTGTCGATGAAGTCCTTAGATTTATAACTTGAAAAATATGTTTAGTATTTTTGGTAAAGTAATTGCTAATAGCGTCTATAAACACTTGATCAACAATATATCGTATATATAATAACCTCGCCGAAATATATTTACTTTACTGTTTACGTTGAAACCTCCCAATATAAGAATTATAAACTTCCAAAAAAAACCCATCCTCATATTTAATCATCAAAAACTGTTTAATCTGATGTGCTTTTTGGTTGTTTTTTTTTGTCGGAGTTGAATTTTCAAAATAGTCGAATCATATACATTTAACATTTAATCCATTGAATTAGAATTTAATAAATTAGTACGTTTGATGTGTAATAATCTATCTTAATTGTCTGTGCTAATCGGAAAATTTAATTATCTGCTTGTTTTCTTTATTGTGTATATGTGTGTTTATGACTACTATAATTTGATGTTGGTTTTTATCTTTGATCATGTTGGATCACTATTTTTGGTGCATTATATATATATAATAAACATATGGTATATAGGACAAGGGATTTCCAAGAACAGGAAAGAGGGATTTTAAAACTATACTTCCTTAAAATACAAATTTATTACAAAGCTGTCAAGTCATCTAGTACTATACATTATTTGATATACATGTAATATTCAAAAGAAAAAAAATAATTATTTATTGGACAATAGAATGACGTATAACTATTACAACCTCGAGAAAAGATTTTTTTGCTGTGTGATAATTATTCACTTGAAACAGTGGCAAAAATTGTATTTTTAATCTCTAGAGATTAAAAATAAAAACTTTTTTGCCGATTTTCAATTTAATATTGAAATTATTAATACTAAAATATATTAATAATATCTATGTAAACTATTATTTATTAAATAAATATTTTAAAATTAATTTAACAATTAATTTAAAAATTAATTCAACTTTAACTTAAAGCTTTCTAGAGGTTATCTTACATTCCTAACTGTTTCCTTTTTAAATAATTTTCAAGTCTTTTAGAAATCATTTAATATTTAACAGGGGAGAGATTAGCTTAGTGGTTAGCGCACTGGACTCTCATGCGGAGGTCCTGAGTTCTTGTTCAGCTCTGCTGCCCTCAGATTTTTTTCTTTCTAGAAACCTCTACACTCACTTTCCGATGATGGACAGTGTTGTCTGTAATGAGAAAACTTTGTCCGTAGGCCGGCAGTGCACTGAGAAGGCTCGGGCGCCAATGGACCATAGATGTTGACGTGCCTTAAATTAAAAAAATTTAAAAAAAATTATGGATGATTCTTCTCGACCGTTCTTAAATGATTGATAAGGCTAGTGAGATTCGGTCTTTTTTTAAAAATAAAAAAAAACTTAAATTTTTGCCAACGTTTCGACAAATATATTGTCTTTATCAAGGCATACAAATAAGAAATGGTAAAAAATCTTCAAAACATGACAACTTTTTAACTTACGTACATTTTAGGCAAAATAAATTGTTATTAAAAATAACTTATATATATAAGTTAAAGTTGTCATGTTGTCATGAAGATTTTTTAACATTTCTTATTTTTATGCCTTGATAAAGACAATATATTTGTCGAAACGTTGGCAAAAATTTAAGTTTTTAATTTTAAAAAATAGACCGTATCTCACTATCCTTATCCATCTTAAAATAATAATAATAATAATTTTTAACGCGAGAATAAAATCATTTTACTTTGTATCATTGTAGTGCCTGCGTTCATGTAAGCCTGAACTTGATTGATAAAAGTGCAATTTAGTCTCTTGTCAAAGAATAGAACTATTTTTGTTGTCATCAACTATTTTTATTATTTTAAAATGTACCTCTATATTTTGAAATTATTAGTTGCACACTAAAGGAGTGCAACGAGTGAGTTTTTACACTCCAGTTTCGGTAGATATCGTCCTTTTAATGGTTTATTTTTATTTGTTTACACAATAATAATAATATTTAATGATGCTACAAAATATCATGAATTTATGCACGTTATCATGCTGATTACGAAACCGGTTCCAGCAAATTCTAAGAATAATCTGGTTATTTGAACTGACACCTAACAACTATGTCTAAAAAGTTTATTAGAAGTTCACAATATCATTCTCCACCAATAACATTGGATTACAGTTTCTTGCCAGAATATTCAGCATTATTATTTTCTGCTTGAATATTAATTTGTTTACATTTGAACTCATTTGCTTGCTAATTCTATTAAAGTTGTAATAATTATCTCATTTCTTTTCTTTTTTTTCAGATAATGGCATGATTTAGAAAATTCTTAAGCAGCTATTAAGGTAAAACATTTTATATAACTGATTAATACAGAATTTAAATTAATTTTATATTGTGTATTGTTTATAAAACAGAATAATGTTATATCATTAAATTAACCAAAGATATTAGTGAAGGAAAAATCTATTTGCTAAGTTTTGGATCCTAATATTTGAAATAAATCAAGTTCCTAAAACATCGATTTTTTTTTTATCTACAAAAATTAATGTGGCAAAAGTAATAAGATCTATATAGTAGTTGCATGCGGTCACAAGGTGGATCATAAGGTTACTCGCCCAGATTCTTGAAGGTTTTTTTTTAACTTCCTCAAGTTTAATACTTTTAATATTCCAAACGTCAATGCATATTTAAAATATGATATTGGAGCTCAATAAATAACAATTTTAAATTTTTGTTTAGACCCTTTACGGTTAAATTTTAATTGCCGCTACTAGTTTTGTTGGTTGTGACAAAGAGAGCGCCAACAATCTGTACTCAAATAATGTAATGCCTATTTTTTCAGGTAGGCTTAACGTTTAACTACCAAATTAAGTGTCGTGGACGGGGGCGGAAGCACCTACTTTACTATTAATATTTTTTTAAAGGAATAAAAAATTTAGCAGTTATACGCGAGACTCGAACTGGGGACCTCGCACTTACAAGTCCATGCTCATAACCATTACACCAACACCCGCCTCATTACTCAAGTATATGTACATGACCAATATCAACATTTTGTTTATGCCAATTCAATTAAACGTCGTATGCATTGCAATTTAAAGAACAATTTGTTAATTGTATTATTTGCTGTAAGAGGATGTCACGTAAGTGTTTCATGCCAGATTTTTGTTTCCATCGTTTTGAAGAATTCTTTAATGTGGTTTGAAGAATTAAGTTCCTTGCTCAGAAATTTTTAGAGGCAATCAGTAATAAATGTAAATTTATATAATCCAGTTTTAACAAATAGTTTCATTTTTTTGTGATTGCGAAAATCTGTACTGCATTAACTTTTTTTTATTCAATGAACTTTCTAATTTTGCGTTTAGAATTCAGAACTAGTTTTAGGAAAGATTTCTCAAATTAATTGAATCATACTTTTTCTTATATCATTTGAAGATTCTAAAGTTATGTAATAATATACTGTAGAAAGGTTGATTTCTTAGTAAAGAATATATGGGAATGGAAAATTTATTACCCTCTAAAGTCGGCGTAGTTAAAGTCGCTTGAATAAAGTGCTGATTAAGTAAGACATGTAATTTAGTAAGTAAGCAGAATAATGGCAGCATCAAGCGTCATACAAAGAACATGGTAAGATGAAGCGCTCACTTCAGGATAGGTATAAAATATAGAGCTCAGGTTTTCTATGTGTGGGGGGGGGCGGTCTGTTGAAAAGGAGACCACAGTCTGCCATTAATATCATGGAGAAAGGTATAAATATTGATCTAGACTGGATTACTTACTTAATCTCCTTTATCATCTTCTGTATTCTATATATTATATATATATATATATATCATCGTCGCATGCTTATTAGATATGTTGTCATATATTTGTGTGTGTATAAGTTTGTGCTATCAGGAACTTTCTCTACAACATTAGAATAAATCTTACGATATGTGTGATATATGAATTTGAATCTGATGTTGATTAGAGCTTCCAAGTTTGGTGTAAACTGGAATAAGATAAAGAGAATTCCAACATATATCTCCCTTTTCTCTCTTTTCGTTGAGTTACGTTGATTTTGATGACGATGACATGATTAGAGCGAGAGAGAGAGAGAGCGAGAGATGGTTTTGAAAACATGTCGACTAGATTGGAATGAAAAACTTGCTGAATATACGCAGAAAGTCAAGAGTACCAGATTTCACAAATTTCCTTAGCTATCCTGTCTATTAAGGATGTTTGATTTTTGTACATTATAATTATAACATACTTAGATTACTTTCCATGATTTATTTATTTAAACTTGTGAATATAACTTTTAATTTTAATGATGTGTATAGTTGTTAACCAAATAAATACCTTGAAATCACATTTAATTTTTTAAATCCCATATATATCTACCTATATTACTAGCGCGACTAACTAACTTCAAAGACGTTAAAACTGACAGAAAAACAGTTTTAACGCGCACACACACACACACACACACACACACTACTGATTTCGACTTATAGACCGGATCTGGTGCAGGGCAGCCAAGCATTCTAGTAATTCTATTTGCTCCAATATTTACAACCCAAAATTCTACACCGAATCCATCCATAATTATATTCGACAAACATTAATCAACAATTTAATATCAACCCGCTATAAGAAATTGCGTTCTCTTCTCTATGGTTATTAATTTGTTCACTGTTAATTTATTATCTTTCGTCTCAATCATTTTCCGAAAATCCATTCGACCTCCGTTGCTGTTGTAATGACATATCAGGGTCATAGCAATGTCAAAGTGGCTCCAGCCAGCCGCCATCTTCACAAAGGATGGCAGGAAGAAAAGATAATTTATAATTAGTGGCCCAGCCGGCCGCTGTCTTCAAAACAAGGGCCGCGGTCAAACAAAAAAACTTTCAATACAAGCGGTCAATACATCTACATCAAGACAAGCACCGATAAACTGACCACTGACCTAAATGATATGGTGGTACGAACTTAACCACGGTCGCCCGTACGGAGATGTCTTAGTAAGAGTACTTACTTACACCACTGACAGTGTGTGAGTTAAGGAAATATAACTTCGCGCACGGAGGGGGATCAGAGCATCAGTATATTAGCCATCATATTCATCTCATTTTAAACGAGTATCATTTACACTCATTTTACTCAGCAGAGTTTACTTGAGTTCAGAGCGCGATCCTATACAAGGTAACTTATAATTAGTTCTAGTTGTGCATATTAGTTATTTATTTTAATTCATTTCTAAAATTCTTTTGTTGTTTATCTCCTATTTATTTCTAATTATTTCATGTTAATTGTTACCAAACCACACAATCAAATTATTGTTAAAAATATAGTCTATTTTTATAAATTCAGTGTTAGTAATTCAAGCAATAACACTCTAAACTAACTTCCGCCTAATAAATCCCACTTCAAGAAATCTAACTTCATATCTCAGGAATCACGACAATTGATTCCACTACACTGTGCAGTTTCTTCAACGCTGGATGTAAACAAATAATTTATGTTTTAAAAGAGTCACGAACAAGTGACTTTCTAAATGACAAGATTCTCTGCTGCTTGATTACCTTATTCCTTATTATAATTTTCTCAAAGAAGATTTTTGCGAAAATCAATAATATCTTATTATCCTTTTTTTCCTTCTTTTAGTCCAATTAAAATACACTTTATCGATCTACAAGCGCCCATTTTGCCTTCTCAACGTCGACAATCATTATCTGCAAATGAGAAGTATACCAGTATAATGACAGAACTTAATACAAATGAAATAGTAAAGCTCAAAGCTCCGTAGATAATGAACTACTTATTAATATAACATAAATTGTACGTGTTTATAACAGATACTAAAGCTTGTAGATGACATACGTATACCTTTATCTACGTAATCAATTTATGTAGTTGATTCTGATTTATTATTTTATAAACTAATAGCCGGGAAAGATGGCTTAAAAACCAAATTTTTTTTTATAGTTATTACATTGAAAAAATTTTTTAGTAAAAAAATACATTATTTTCGTCTAGCAATTAAGCTATAATTAAAAACTTATTTTATATTTGATACTTTGTTTTTAAGTCTTAGAGGAATGGTAATTGATTCTGTTGGTAAAGCTTAGGTCTAGTCTATTACATATAATACCTCGACTGTGTTCGCATCAGACGTGGAATATCTCCCTAGATTTCTTGATTCTACTAGAATTTAGTACTGACATTTTGCACCAAACAGTTTTCATTTAAAACATAATATTGTAACATTAAGATGGATAATATGATAAGTAATACTGTAGAACTATGATAAACTATTAAGCAATTTGAACCAACCAGAATTACTCTCATAGTTTAATTATAAATTGTAATTTAATATCATATTTGAAATTCTATTATTACAAGATATTGAAAGATCGTAATAATAGAAACGATATTATCATTAGATTAAACTAATATTTACCTAATCTCCAGTAATTTGGTGTTTATTAATAGCTAGTTTATTGGTGTATATGAATAGCCTAGAAATTTTTTAGTTTAGGAATACACTTCGCACATTAGCAAATGAAGTTTAGACGACTGAAAATTAGATGAAAGTAAATTTCTTATTAAAAAGTTTTTAGAATTGAATTAAAGTGTTAGTTTATCTTTCCTTTTTTGAAAAGAAATTTTGGACACCAAATCAACAGTTTTTACACTAAAATCAGATCTGCTATAAAACATTCTCAAACACTTATTTCTCAGCTTCCAAAAACGAATTTTCTTCCATAATTTGGAAGAAGATATTTGGTCAGACTTCGTATTAACCAGTACTGGCAACGTATAATCAATTTGATGTCAAGCTCACAGCTTTCCAAGAAACTTCTAAATTAAAGTTTCACCAGTGTCTAGTTATATTTCAACTTAAAAAGAAAATATTGGAGTTATTTTTTTCAAGAAAATCGGTGAAAAATTGGAAAAAAATTTCAGACACTTATACCTTTCATTTATCGAATTGACCTTGTGATATTCTACTCGTGCTCAAAAGGAATACACAAGTGATTTTTCGTTTGTGAGCTGTGATGTTCACACACACACAAATATACACATAGACATACACAAAAGCAAAACATATTTTCTAAAAAGTTCTTTTTGTAATGTTTTTCAGAAATGTGACACAAATGTAATACTCCTATTTCTAGAAAGAAGAGAATGATATAAGAGAACATGTATTTCAAATTTTGTACATCACTTTGTAAAAGAAGTGTTGTGATCATATCCATTTTTAGAATGAGTTTTCCGGGGGAAGCTGGATCACTCGCCGCTGATCTAGGGGCTAGCGCATTGGTGAAATAAATATAACTTACTGAATTGCTTACTATAAATATTACTTACGAATTGCTTTCAGTTTTTTTTGTCGATTTTCTCGTTATCTTGAAGCCAGTAGAAGTCTAATATTTTGTTTATTGCAAAAATTTAGGGTTTGATTTTCGTGAGATCAAAGAATGATCCAGCATCATGAGGAAAATGGGGAGCTACAAGTTGAAATGTAATTGGTGATGGTGTGTTGTTTGTGTAGTAGTGTAGTACACGCTTGTAGCGTGTAGCACGAGCGGTTTTATAAAGGGTTTGTGTGTATGTAAGTTTTAAGAGAGAGAAGTATCAGAAATAAGAAAGTATTCACCACTGCTAACAATAAATATATTCTATTAAAATAATAAATACAAGTTATTTGCAAAGAGTGTATAAACTTATTAATATATTGTGGAAACTAGTTAGGCTGATTTTACTTAAGGTTAACACTTAAACTGGCACTGATGTTTACTGGTAGAATGTCTAATTCAGACTGTCTTGAAAGAATGCCTTCACTTGTTAATACAAATATTTTCAAATAATGCTGGTAAATCTGGAGAGAGTGTATTGTCTTATCTTAACGTTTCTTGTCCCATTGTCTCTTCAGTAGCATCGACCTAAATTATAGTACCTGGCTATTTCCCCTTCACTAAAATACACTGTTTTGAACCAGCTAAAATTCACAAAATTATTTCACTAAACTATTTTCAAAATTTTTATTTTCTTTCATTTCGTTTTTCCACTACAAAGTATTAGCGTACTTTGGTATCGCAAAGTATTCAAGCGGCCGTGGGAACAACCCTTCATACCCCCTTACCACAAGCCCTATAAATAAAAATCGCCGCCTGGTAAGCCTTGGCTTTTCAGAAGCTGTTGCGGCAGTTTTTTTTTTTTTAATCAGTGGACGTACATTTTTTTTTTGGCACCTCCTGAGTAATATAGAGAAACGTTTTTAGCAAACAGAGCAAATGTCTCTCTTCGACACTCTCTCTTTTTCTTGACAAAAATCGCATTAATTTGTGATTTATTAAGTGATTTGACACCAAGTTCTTGGTAAAAATTAGGTTGATCAGAATATAACTTTACTTTATAACTTGTTTTCGATTGTTTCGTTATCTTGGTGCCAGTAAAAGTCGTAATATTTTAAGTTTATATGTAATACATACTTCTTTTGAATTTGGACTCAATGCCTGTCTTGATATTTTGATGGGATCCCACTTTCTGATTAGTAATAATTACAATTTAAACTACATAGTATATAAAGTTGGAATATAAATAAAGGAGACGGGATTAGCTCATTAATACAGGGCAGGACTTGATGAGGAGATCCAAATTCTGAGTCCCGGAAATTTGTCCTTGCAGTACAATAAATACCCTCTGATGAGGGGATAGTAATGATAGCATATTGCTCGAAATTCGATGACAGAAGAAAGCTTCGGACAGCTTTTGAATGCAACCATACAGCTTCCCAGTTTGAAGAAAATCGGTTGATCCGAAGTACGGGCTTTATAGCATAGGTTTTTGAGTGTCTTTGGAATTTTCTTTGAAAAAGATTATAAGGATTTCCATTAAACTTTGAATCCAAAACTGCACAGATAAAAACCTATCACTACTTGTATGTGAACATTTTTCCAAAATAATTAATTTTAGATAATTCTTCGAAATTTTTGGCCTTAAATTTCAAATTATATGAGTTTTGTTCAGTGTTATTAGAGCTCTTATCTGGACTACAATGTAATCATTTCTACTACCAGCCTAGGAACTATTTCTACTACTGGCTCCCTCCATCTTTAAACTTATGTGAGGACAAACGCGCCAATTTCGAAGTTGAAAGAAATTCATTCATTTTATAAAAAAAAAAGTTGTATTAACGGCAGTAAAAGTCTTATGAGTGTTTCACAACAGAATTTTTAATTTTATTTTATATTTTTTTTACATTTTGTTTTGGTACTTAATTGGTTATTAAATGAAATTATTTTTAAATTCGTTTAGAACATTGTTTGGTTTAAGAATGTTCTAAATTAAAGATAGTCGTCCTGGTTTGTTTGATTTTCAGAAGTCCTATATACAACCTACTCCGTTTACTGATCGCTTCTCTGAATTTCAATATCATTGTTGATATTCTGTCCCTTTCTGGAATAACCTTCTGACTAAGCAATTATTTACTTACTAGAAACCAAAGATGCCAGCCTTAAATGAAATGGGGCTTACTAGCCCTTCGAGAGAATCCTCAATGCCCCAAAGTTTTTTTAATTTTATAATAAAAAATTTTATTTTTGTTAATAAAGGACATTGCCGTCCAAAATAAATCACATGTTTTTCAAATTAATCTTCTTTTTTTTATATATATAACACTAGCTAACCCGACCACGTTTCGCTGTGGCTCAGTCTGATTTTTTAGGCTTA
>JAAEAF010011522.1:0-30567 GCA_011037195.1 Triatoma infestans | reverse complement strand
AAATATACAGAGTGTCCCAAGGTATATGGATAATGACTTTTTCTTGGAAACTAAGATAGCTAGAAAAAAAACTAAAAAATACGTGTCCCCGTAGTTTTTTTGTAGAAATCCAAATTTAATTTGCAAATTTGTTTTGGTGCTTCCAGATGCAGGCACCAACTTCATTTTTTCAAATGGGGAGGTATGGTTTTTATTTAAGAAATAGATTCCTCTATTTTTTGTAAGAAAAATTTACTTAAACGGTTTCTTTCTGTGAGCGATATTTTACAAGTTATGAATGAAAATATGATTCTTATCAGAAATTTCAAAATGATAATAATAACGGTTATTTGATTCAATAGGAAGAAAAATACTATTTTATTATAAATTTTACTCTTCATTAATTACAGATCTTGCTTGAACTGGCCTCCACCATTAGAGATGATTTGCTCTTGGCCGTAAGTACAATTGGCGGAAAGAGCATCGTCTATTCATCTCTAATGGTGGGGGCCCAGTCGAGCAAGATCTGTAATTAATGAGGAGTAAAATTTATAATAAAAATAGTACTTTTTCCTTATTCAATCAAAAACGTTATTATCATAATTTGGAAAATTTTTTATACGAATCATGTTCATTCATAACTTGTTAAAATAGCGCTAACAGACAGAAAAAACCGTTCAAGTAAATTTTTCTTACGAAAAATAGAGGAATACCTTTTTCTTAAATAAAAACCACACCTCCCTATTTGAAAAAATGAAGATGGTGCCTGTATCTCGCTTCTGGAAGCACCAAAACAAATTCGCAAATTAGATTTGGTTTTCTAACAAAAAACTATGGGGACATGTATTTTTTACTTTTTTTCTAGCTATCTTAGTTTCCGAGAAAAAGTCATTATCCAAATACCTTGGGGCACCCTGTATAGTTGATCTTGATTCGTGAAGTACGACTTTATTCAACAGTGTTTTTCTTTCATTTTTTTTCAGCGAATTTTTCCAGAAGATTTAATTTATTGTCGGTTTTTGAGAGAACTTTAACAAAATTAGGCTTTAAACACTTTACGTAAACGCTCTTCTGGTTATCCAATTTTTTTCAAACTCGGAATTTCAAAACATATTAAATTCTGATTAACATTGTTTAGATGACAGAATTGTCTAATAAACTGAAATAGCAATTTAAAGGTAAACCTAACCCCACCCCTCCCCCAAAAGTGCCCTTAAATAAATTTTCCCAGAGAAATGTTTCAAATATAAGTTGTAGCTCTTTGTATGTGTAGTTGACTCACTAAGTTTGAAGAAAATCGTTGGAGCCATTTTTGAGAAAAACCCAAAAAGGTAAAAGAAAACAAATAGTAAAGTAGTACTTCCGGTTGAGGAATTTGACAGATAACGTACAGTCAGATCCCATGGTGATACGTAAACGGAATATCAAGTTTCAACTTTCTACGGTTTTTCGTTTTTGAGCTATGCTGTTCACACAAAAAACACACACACACACATATATATATATATATACCATTTGCGAAAAACCACTTTTTTGGACTCTGGAGACCTCAAAACGGATATTTCCGTTGAAAACTCGATATCGCAAATTTGACACGATTACAATACTTCCTCTTACTAGGGGTAAGAGAAAGTAAAAATAATTCAGTAAAGTCGAAAGGTTGATTGATTTTTCTTGAAATCTTTGTAACTGCCGCGTTGGTAGTTATCTAAACGGAATACCCATAGTTTTGAGCTTCCTATAAGTTTTTCCTTTTAGAGATATTGTACACAGACGACATACAAACACGCACATACAATTTATGCGCTAAAAAATATTTTTTTCATATCTAAAACATATGTATTTTCGGTGAGAAAATATACATGTATTTTTGATGTTGTGAAAATTTGAAAAAAGAGTTTTCTTTGATCGAACCTCAATATCCCTTTTAAAACTGAAGGACGTATGTCAGAATTACAGTTATGGAAAGTTGTAAAAATAATGGACGCCTTAGAAACAGATACAACTGTAGATCAAAGCATGAGAGACCGTAACTTGTAAATGTGAAATGGATTTATTTTGAATGGAAGGGAAATGAAACAATTGTCTGGCTATACTGAATTTATCTAAATCAAACTATGAATACCCGCCTCATTGCTATATCCAATTCCAATAGATCCAGACAAAATATAAGACAATAATTAAATGTTGGAAGAATATGCCAAATATGTTCGATAGAAACGTTTAACTTAGTAGAAAAGAGAATTTATATACAAGGATATTTTACAAAGTTAGTAAAGAGAGGGGGTCCTAAATATTATAGGGCTATATCAGACCAAAACTGTCAATTCTCAGCGACATATTAACTATTTTAGTTGGGCACTAGGCCAGAATATTAGGCTAGCTCTAGGCTCCAAGTGATGTTAGCCAACTATATATATTAACATATTTAGATCATTCATTCTGTCTTTTGTCATATACAATACCAGATACTCATATATCATTTAAATTGACTTAAAAGAAAAAAGTGTTGCTAAATAAAATAAAAAAAACTTATAAACAACATAGCATAAGTGGTATTTTTGCTTTCTCTAAAAAGCAACATATAATTCTTGGCAAATACTTGAAGAAATTCCTTTCATCGGAAATATAAAAGTTTTTTGCTCGCCCCCCCCAGGCGTTCGAAAAATTATAAATAAATAGGTGAAAGAGATTGCACACTTTATTTGTTGGTTTTTAGCATATAGCAGCTACCTGAAATTGGCTTTCCAGTGCCTTCTAGCAATCCCCGAATAGAGAGAGAGAGAGAGAGAGCGAGAGAGAAAAAATTAATTTAAATCAAAAAATTTGACAAGTTGGCTAACTAAAGAGGGATTCTCATTACGGTTTTGTTATCCCGAACCAGTGGTAGCCGTCACCATCCAATTTTGCAATATGGAAGTCAAACACTGGAAGGAATAGGGAACTGGAGAAGCACTGGAGGTATGGGGAAGGGCGTCTCCAGGCTAAGAGATTTATAAAAAGTATAACCCAGGGAAACTTGAATTATCTTCTCTCCCAGAGTAGGATACGATTGAGAGTCGTGGTAGATATATTGACTGAACACTCTTTGGGTAGCCAGTCATTTATTTACACGATATAGGTAGGACGTCTAGTGTCAGAATTGTGACGAGGGAGTCAGGAAAACGGTGTACTACAACCTAGGTCAGTTTCTCCCCTTTCAGTATCACGAGGTTCCGCATATTTGCGAAGGCAACACTCTTCCATCGGAATGCTTAGCGTAGTTGGAGTTTAAAGATATCTTAAGATAATCAGACCGGTAGATTCTTGAAAGAGGCTTCTTAGGAGCGGTTATTATTATTTTGTGGAGGGGGGGTAATAAGAGCCATATTCGTTTAGATCCGCGTCTTTGTCCACCCAAAGATTATGAAAACAATAATAACAACTCAAAAAAATCTGTTGTGAAACAATCACACAACTTTCTCTTATTGCGAAATGGCAAATTTTCTTCGCACTTACAAATCTTATTAGTGTTTTAAAAGCGCCGGTATTTTTATGGAGAAAATCACAAAAAATTTGAAAAACTTATTTGGTAAAGTCGCACTTGCGAGCAACCGATTTTCATCAAACTGGGGAATTTTGACAACATACAATATTCTAATTTATATTATTTAGTTGATAGAACTGCATAGCATATTGTTGAACGGAAACAGCGCTTTAGAGGAAACCACAACCCCCACCTCGCCACGAAAAGTGCCCTTAAATGAATTTTTCCGGAGAAATGTTTCAAATAATAGTTGTAACTCTTTATATGGGTAGTTGATGTACAAAGTTTTAAGAAAATTGTTGTAGCGTTGTCGAGAAAAATCACAAAATACTGAAAAAAAAAGTAAAGTAGCACTTCCGGTTGATGGATTTTGCCGGAAATCTTCGTGTCTAATGCGGTGGAAGTGGCTAAACGGAAAACTAAGTTTGAGCTTCCTGCAACTTTTCAGTTTTTTAGATATTTTTTTCACACATATATACGGGCCCCATTTAAACGGGTCACTTTTGCAATAACTCTTCAACGAAGAAATATATAAAAAAAGCGAACATAACGTTTGTTGAAGTATTTGCGCTCTAGTTTATGATGGTGTTAATGTTATTTTATTTTATTGCCTCCTTACACCAGAAATCGGTGATTGAAAGTTGCGATTTCTTTTTGCCCCCACTTTTTACTACTGTATTGAAAACTACTAAAAAAAAATGAAGAATAATGCCATTAATTTCCCTTCAATAATTCAAGCCGTTGCCGAGATATTCAATCATAAAGATTATATTTTAGTCGTTTTTTTTCCTATTTCTTTGTTTCATAAACTAAAATTAAAAGCGGATTTTCTTATTAATTTCTAATAAATAAGATAGTTCAAGTGCTGACGAACACTTAAAACCTATTTTAGAACCATAAGGGACTTAAAAATCAGGTAAAACATCATTAAAACAAAACAGTATTCCAGTTTATTTACAAAAATCTATAAAAAAAAATATTTTCTGTTTATTCAAAATGACCTCCTTCGCTTAACCGGGACGAAGGGTCAAGAGGGGTTAAATCTGGCGATCTGGAAGGCCCCTGGTCCATGTCTCCTGATCCAGCGGCTATTGAACATCTCATTCACTTTTCTCCTCGCCAGATCGCCAGATTTAACACCTCTTGAATTTTTTCTTTGGATATTTCTCAAAGAAAAAAATTTATATTAGGGAACCAACAACTCCAGAAACACTTACAGAAGACTTAATCAAATCCTGCTTAGCGATTCCGGCAGATATGATACCGTTAGCAGCATCATCTGTTGGGCAGCGACTGCGCTT
This sequence comes from Triatoma infestans, assembly GCA_011037195.1. Taxonomy (NCBI): domain Eukaryota; kingdom Metazoa; phylum Arthropoda; class Insecta; order Hemiptera; family Reduviidae; genus Triatoma; species Triatoma infestans. Next base: position 25,761 of record JAAEAF010011522.1, on the reverse strand, counting down.
GTGGCGGTTAAGCTGAGGAGGTCATATTGAATAGGAAATATTTTTTTTATAGATTTTTATAAATAAACTGGAATATTGTTTTGTTTTAATGATGTTTTAACTGATTTTTAAGTCCCTTATGGTTCTAAAATAGGTTGTAAGTGTTTTCAGCATTTGAACTCACTTATCTATTAGAAATAATAAGAAAATCCGTTTTAATTTTAGTTTATGAAACAGAGAAATAGGAAAAAAAAAAACGACGAATTTAATCTTTATGATTTAATATGTCGCCAACGGTTTGAAATATTGAAGTGAAATTAACGGCATTATTCTCCTTTTTTTTTTAGTAGTTTTCAATACAGTAGTAAAAAGAGAGGTTCAAAATAAGATCGCAACTTTCAATCACCGATTTCAGGTATAAGGAGGCAATAAAATCAAGTAACATTAATATTATCATAAACTAGAGCGCAAATACTTCAACAAACGTTATGTTCACTTTTTTGATATGTTTTTTTGTTGAAGAGTTATTTCAAAAGTGGCCGTTTAAATGGGAGACCCTGTATATTACATTTCATGTATATATATTGAGAGAGAGAGAGAGAGCGAGAGAGAGAGAAATGCCCTTTTCTAAAACCCACTTTTTTGGACTCAGGAGACCCTAAAACGTGTATTTCCGGTGAAAACTCCATTTCGAAAACCTGGCAAGCTCGTAATTCTTCTTCTTATTAATTATTAGTAAGAAATAGTAAAAATTAACACTACAAGATATTATTGCTTGTGAATTGTATTAAAAATAGATTGTTGCCAATAAATGGTATTTACTAATCAATAAACAAGTGTCCCAAATTTTTTTTCTGGCCGGGTGTATATTAATTCCTTAAAAATAATAATAAAAAATTTAGTTGGATATCATTATTCCGCCAAAATTGAATCTGCTCTATTTATATGTTTTCTATTTACAAAATAGTCCAATTATTAGAACCAATTTTTGTTACGGATAGTGAAAATAAACATGGATATGAACATCGAAGTATACCTCTTTTTTAGGGGGGAGAGGGAGAGAATGTAATCACCTAAAATTAACCAATAACTGTAACTATAATTTAAAACAATAAAAAAAAACCTTTCTCTTTACTTTTTATATAGCAAATATTCGTAATAAAATTAACTGAATAGTATTAGTACTTCTAATAGCAGTAATAAAAAAATAATAAAGATGATAATGAAATAAAATAAAGTGGAAAAAGCAATAAATGAAGTCCATATACTACAGTTATAAAAACATTTTAAACAAATTATAAAAAAAAAAAAAATTACAGGCGTGTAGTGTTCTAGGGTGGTACAATAAGAACTAGCTTCGAATAATGAAATTTTTAATAGTTTTTTTTTATTATTTCATGCTTTAATGGTGAAAATAACAAAATGGTTTTATTGTTCTTGTTCACTATTAAAGTGTATTTTGAGTTTAGAAAAGTTTCTTTTACTAGTTGATGAAAGGATAAAATAATATCTAGTGAAACGTCCAATGTGATACAATCATATGACACTTCTTCTTTCTTTGGAGGGGAGTTTAGTGCACTACGACTTAAGGAGGTCTATTGTGCCACCCCACTGGTGCCAAGAGATAAGACCATTCGTCTACAGAATAGAATCTCTGAGGATCTGGGAAGGTTCTAAGGAGGATATATGTTCCTCCAACACAGCTTGATAACTACCTAGGCTTTCGAATCTTTTCTGGATGATAGCATAGCAGTGCGTTTGAAGGTGTATTGAGGTCTCCTCGATTGCCACACTATCGTGTTCTAGGCCCAGCTTCTTCAGGTGCCTCCGGAGTCTATATTGTGAGGAAACTCATCAGTATACGAAGCTTATTTTTACTCAGACTAATGCACTATTCATATCTTTTCTGGCGATAGCTGCCCGGGCAGTTCTGAGAGGGTTTTTCGAAAGCTGAGCTCCCTTTACATCTGTTCTCATTTCTAAGTTCTTGTCGAAGAGTATGGTCGCTTATTGCACAGAAGGATTAGACCACAAAAAGAGAGATGCAGCACCTTTCTTTGCCAGGGTTTCGGCCAACTCCTTTCCTTCCAGGCTACAACAAGGCCTTGTCACCCAAAATAGGGTAACTCTATTTTGTTCCTGCCCAGCTCATTGAGTTAATTGCCGAGATAATTTTTGTGGTGATGATATATGAGTTCAGTGTTTTAATGGTAGCCTGGCTATCGATTAGGATTATGATCACCTGATTCCGATTGCCTTGAATTTCCACAATTGTGAATATATTTTGTTTACAGCAAGATCATTGAGAAGAAAGTAGCAAAGAAACAACCCTTATTTACTCCATCTAGCTTACAAGTTTAAGCTTCCAAGTAATTTTTCGTTTTCGAAATATTTTGTTTACACACACACCCACACGTCTTTCGCTAAAAACTTGTTTTTCGAACTCAGTGGACCTCAAAACATGAACTTCTCATGAAAACTCAAATTCAAAACTTTGGTACGACCGCAATCCTCTTATCAGGGGGAAAGTAAGAGAGTGTAAGTAAAAATATGTTAGCAATTTCATCCAAAACTTAAAATTTCTTTAACAGAAAGATGGTTACACTGTGTTTACTTTCAATCTCTTGTGAATAAATCATTACGTAAGGACCACCTCTTTTTTGAATACAAAATGTTCATATTATTCAATTGTTATAGAAAAAAAAGTAACGTTCCAAAAGGATAACTAAGGTCACAGTTTTGTCTATGAATATAAGAAATAGAATTTCGCCTAGGAAAAGGAATAACTCGCAATGGTGGAGTGAAGTTAGAGGCATGAGTTTAAAAATAATAAAAAAAAAATGAAGAAGGCAAGACAATTACACGACGGGGTATCACTAGGATCGGCCATTTTGGAATACGAAACTAACAGAGAGAGAGTATGATTATGTAATGGATATAATATGCTGGAGAGAGAGAGAGAGAGAGAGAGCTAGATAGAGTTAATTTTTGGTAGAGGAAGAAGTATTAGGATTTGGAAAGGGGGTGGGGGAGGAATAGGAGAATGGAAAACAATAAAGGAGATTGAAGCGGTGTACATTGTTTTGTTTTTGTTTTTTTTATTGTAGAGGTATCAAACAAAGATGGTGCCACTCCACAACAACATCAACAACAACACTGGAGAATATTATTGTAGATTGGAGGGACAAGAAGTATGTAACCGTGAACAGTGTTGTTGCTATTATAGAGCGAGAGAAGGAGAGGTGTAATTTAGGTGTTGATGCACAACTATAGGGTACTAGAACCCATCATTAAGTTGTGTACGTTTGGGGCGGAGAAAGAAGAGATGGGGGAATACACACATACATACTGACGTACACATACACACACACGGAGTGTAGTTTACTATAAGAAAAAGCAACCTCACCGTTTCCATGGTCCCCAGGGTCACAAGACGCTGGACCAATCTTTTTACCTTGATATAATACTCTCCCTCCTTCTAGCCCAGTATTTTTTTCCCCTTTGCAATGATGGCCGCCAAAGCGGAAAAAAACAACTTACCTAGCGTACAACTACCTGTAGTTAATGGAAACCACAAAAATAACCTTGCGTCAAAAATACGTTTGGAAATGTCAAAATATTAGTCTTAATGGTAGATCTACAGAAACAAAATCAATTTACAATTCCCATTTTTTATGTTTTTCTTGACCTATTTATTTATTTATTTTTAAAAAACAGCTGATGTGAAACGCACACACGAATTTCTGTTACACCTGTTATTAATACGGTTATATACAAAAAAATAAATTTTCTTATAACTTCCAATTTTACATATTTGTCCTAACATGATGTGGTGGAGGGACAAGTTACTAATCTATTAATCTTGGCAATATGCCACTCTAAGTTCAAAGCAAAATCGTTGGAGTCGTTTTCCAAGAAAATTTTCGGAAAACCTATTCTCTGTAAGTCCGCACTGCCAATTCTACCAGCTCATTTTAATTTGCATTAATTGATACATTAACAAGAAGCAGCTTCGCACATAACCTCAGAAATTTAATCCCCCCCCCCATGCAAAGTTTAAAGAAAACCACTGTAGAGTCGCAGTTCTCGCGAAAAAATTGTTGCTCCCCAAAAAAATAAGTAAATAAACGGATTTTTTTTACTGAAACGTTCCTATCAGATGTGTGAACGCGGGGGGAACTAAACAGAATTTTGTTCAATTTTGAGCAGGATTAAATATAAGAGTTATTTTTTAAAACTAAAAAATTAATTCGTGTTACTAAGCGCTCCCTTTTTAACTACTCACTAATTTTAAGTTTAAATTTCGCAAAAAAAAATTTTAAACTTTATGAGTTAATAAAATAAGAGTTATTTTTTATCGTTATTTTTAAAAATTCTATTTGATTTTTTATATAAAAGTATTTTTTTTTTTTATAAAAATTAATCGTTAACGTTTTTTTTATTTCAATAAAAATTAATTATCACCCTTTTGAGAGATTTGTATTTTGCTCAGAAATGAGAGCTGGTCTGTGATTTTTATTATTTCTCTCAAAATATAAAAATCGCCTGATAATCGGTTCGTTTTACTATTGTATTTTTGCTAATACGCGATTGTAAACAAACAATAGATTAAATTCATATTCAATAAAATTCAAATTGAATGACCTGCGGTATAGACAGACTATCTCGGTCTACACATTTAGAGCAGATTACTGTTTTGAAATTCAATAATTCTTCTTAACTTTATTTTATTTAGTGAATTATGTATTTTTCAATAATAGTTTCCTTCTCAGTGCACTGCCGGTCTCCGGACAATGAGCTGTAGGGGCTCCTAGGAAGAGAAAATCTAAGTTAGCACGACTGGATTCGAACCCGTGATCTCCGCGTTGCTAGTCCAGCGCGCTACCACTGAGCTAATCCCTTCCCTCCAATAATAGGTATTTAATTTTTAGAGAAAGAGAGGATGTTGTTTAACTTGTTTACCATCTGTAGAGAAGAAAATATCGAAATTTTCATCAAAAACTTCTAATTTGGATTAATCTATACAAAAAACAGAATTTTTTCTTTTTATATCTACATGTTCAATAAATGTTAAAAATACAAAGATTTGATATAGATACATTGATACATCTAAATTTGGTATTTGTTTATCTAAATTTTTCATTTTTCCAACTCTTTTTGATTGTTAAAGTTTTCAATGAAAAATTTGGCGAAAATCTCAGAATGTTTTTATCTCATTTGACTCAGGATGTAAAATTTTCGTAAGATACGCCATTTTGATAGTCAATAATTTTCGTTTCTTTGTCAATAAATAACATTTTTTATTTCTGAGTGAAAAATTTTTCACTCATGGAATAACCGTTATAGATTTATTTTGTCTCAAAAATAACACTCATGGTGTGATTTTTGATAGTTTGACTGATTTGGGGCTTCCTGGACTTGGGTGGGAGGGGATATTTGGTTCACAAAACATATAGAGACCATTTCCTAAAAATATTTTTCTCATACTAAGGGAACCTCAAAATTGAAATGGATTTCCGGTGACGACTTAATACAATATCCTATTAAGTAGGAAGTGAAAAAATACAAAGCAAAAACATTTGTTTTACACACACACACACACACACACACACACACACACACACACAAATGGAACTAAATAAAAAATGGAAACCACTCACAAAACTTTCTCTTACTCCTGTTCTCAAAATTATAATTGATAAATTTTATAGTTTGTGTACCAAATATAACGAAATTCGTCAAAAACATACAAAACTTTTCAGTAAATGCGCACTTCCGGTTTACTAATTTTCTTAAAACTTGGAATTTTGGCCATCTATTTATTTCTAATTAATTTTGTTTGGATGATGGAATTGTATAATCAACTATGACACCACTTTAGAGGAACCTGAAACCCCACCCCTCCCCCAGAAGTGCCCTTAAATGAATTTTCCCGGAGAAATGTTTGAAATAAAAGTTGTAGCTCTTTGTATGTGTAGTTGAGATACCAAGTTTAAAGAAAATCGTCGGAGCCATTTTTGAGAAAATCACAAACACGTAAAAAAAACAACTAGTAAAGTGGTACTTCCGGTTGAGGAATTTTGACAGATGAACGCACCGTCAGATCCCATGGTGATACCTAAACCTTTTAATATCAAGATTTCAACATTCTACGGTTTTTCGTTTTTTGAGCTATGCTGGTTCACATACACACACACAGGACCATTTGCTAAAAACCACCTTTTTTGGGCTCAGGGGACCTCAAAACGGATATTTCCGGTGAAAGCTCGGTATCGAAAATTTGACACGGTTACAATACTTCCTCTTATTAGGAGTAAAAGAAAGTAAAAAACAGCTTTGTTTCAATTACTTCAAATTAAACTCATATTATAAACCAAACTTTTGATGCTTTTGGTATAAACGGGTCTTAAAGTCTGTTGCATCTAGGCAGGACCCCATGCTATTACAGAAAAGAATGTAAGTATTCATTTAGCTCACTTATGTATTAATTATTCAAAAATAAATGTATCAATTTTATACGTAACTTAAAGGGGTGATGAAATTGATTTTTAGGAATATTCTGGAAGCTCTACCACCATATTGAGGACAACTCAAAGTCCTTCCACTTTTCAAGAAATTTTGCCTGTGAGTGAGAGTAAATCGTGTGATTGTTTCACATCTGATAAAGAAAAATACAAAATAAAGAGACGGTCCAACTAAGTGTTTAAACAACAGAAGAATTCAAGATATTGACCAGACAGACCCTATGGTCCGATGTTCTAATGAGAACCAAGTCACGTCCGAGACAGACAGGCAGGCAGACACAACAGAAACCCACACCCACAAAATATAGCATTAGAGAAAAAGCCGATTCCTGAGACTTTCATTACAGAGCTCGTTTTATTGACCAATTCAAATAGCATTCTCTCACACACACGCACATACTCACAGAGTAATCATTGGGGGGGATGGAAAAGGTCTGATGAAAAATAGAGAGAGAGAGAGAGAGAGTGAGAGAGAAGATTTGAAAGTAAAGACCGAGAGAAGAGATGTCGCCAATGTTCTTCTGTTTTCTCCCTGGACGTTAGGTGCTCTATGGAGCTGCCCTACTAACTTATACAGGGAACTGCTCTGGATGGGAAAGGGCCACACTGCTACATAATATATAAGGGATAAAATTCTGCAATTGTAGTAGTTTTCACCCGTCCGTAGACAAAGTAAAGACCCATGATTAGAGACACAATTTCGTTGGGTACAGGGGACTACTGCTTCACCCTTCGTTAGTAATACACCATGAATTGTTAGGGTGATTTCATTCTTCTAGCTCTTTATCTGGAAATTTTTTTTCCCAGATAATCCAGTTCTTTTGAATCTAATGAAAAAATAGAAGGGAATCTAGTAAGAAAACCTAGTAATGCGTTCTGATTTCCATTAGATAGTTAAGTGTGCAAAATTAAGATGACAATTTCAAGTTCGCTTCAGACTTATATATAGATTAGATGGCCTCCAAGCACTGCAGAAGAGGCTTATCGTGCCTACCTCTGTAGATTTAGTATGAGAACCTCTTCTCTTCATGAGGTTGTGGGCTTACCAAACCTTTTTGCGCTTTATCTCCTCCGGTCTCAGTGCGCCAAAGATCTCATAGCGCAATTTAGCGATTGCAACACAATCGAACAACTGGGGCGAGGCCGTTTCCTCCTCCTCCTCCTCCTCCTGACATAGTCTAAACAAAGGTTCCGGAGTTAATTTACCCACATTGTGTAGATGTTTCTTGAACCTACCATGCCCCGTGAAGAGTCCTGTCACCAGGTTTATCTGGTACCTTTCTAATCAGAGGGTCTCTTTAGTTTTATTCTCGCACAGGTATGAATTCATCATCTTGCTGTGTTTGGCTCCTGGGCTTAGTTTCCAAATTATGTCTTGCTCTCTTCAGAACCAGTCTCTAAGAGATGCACAAAGTATCCCTTTGTTTATCGTTAGGATAGGTTCTGGACCACAGAAGGGAGTATATTCGCCCCAGTCTCATGGGCAGTTGCTCGATTGTTTTATTGCTTCCAATCCCCACGAGTTCCGGCGCCCCTTCCGGTCAAACTTTGTGTTGTGTTCTTTACTCACTCCCTATCCTAGAGATGAGGTGGTTCTGAAGGCAGCAAGAGACTTCAGTGCAGTCTGTCTGTACGAGAAGATGAGAAACAGAGACAAGGACCATTCTCAAGTTTTCCTCAGCACAGATCTTAATTGCAAATATTTCGGCAAAGAATCAAGCCAAGAGTTGGCAGAAATTGGAAACAGCTGTCAAGAGGCCTCTCTATGAGTACTCATGGTTTCACCCCATATCTAACGATCCCAGCATCACATGCCATCCTTAAACCATATGCCCTCAGTCTGACCGCGCACTGCCAACCATTCTGTCCTTGCATTTAGTTTAACCTGGAATAAAATAACAAAGCTATATTTTGGACAGATTCTGTCCCCTATCATTTTGATCACAGGTCAGGTTTAGATATAAACCTTCTTCTTATTGCAAGTTTCTAAATTAAAATAGGAGTTCTTTCAAGGTAATAGCCTGCGCTGCATATTGTTCTGGGTTTAATTTTTATACATCATAAGAAATTTCCAAAAGATAGTGATGAGTATCTGTGGAAAGCTGATTCTCAACGTACGCGTCTCCCGATCTAACTTTGTATTGGATACAATAATATACCCGCAGAATGGTCGACACCCAAAACCCATTGATGACCAAAAAATTTACTGCATGATAAATTTACTAAATGGACTTTATTGAATAGTTTTTTTTCATTAACCCCAATTTTCTCGATAAATGCTTCGACGATTTTGTTTTTCGTCCTATTTTACATCTACATCCTATATTTTATCGCCATATTTTACATTTTACATCCTATTTTACTATTCTTTTTCTGGAAGTTGATTTTCTTTTAGGGGGTTTCTGGGACATCAACAATGTTAGATTTCTTCTAAAGTACCATTTGATATTTGAAACATTTCACTACCATTTCTATCAAATTTAAAGAAAATCTTTTAACCGGAAGTACGTCTTTACTTATAGTTTTTTTTTTTATTTTAATTTTCTGCCACTTTTTTTAATAAAAACACCGACGGATTTCATTAAACATGGAATACTAACTATAGGTACGTACAAAGACGTATCAGTTTGAAGGTTTTTCCGACAAAAATCACTTAAGGGGGGTTTTGAGGGAGGAAGTGGTTATGGTTTCCTTAAGAAAGGTCGTCTTATAAAGTTTATATTCTCCCATGTATATAAATTGAATACAACTAAACATCTACAAAAAAGTGTATGTTTGAAGAGAATTAGTCAATATTATATCTATGTAAATTTTTGCAGTACGAGAATGCCGTGTGAGTGTTTCACGCCCAGATTTTTTTTTATTTTTTATTATAGGACGAAAAATTGACAAAACAATAGTTGATGTGGTGAGTGAAAATGCAATAGCGCATTCAATTTGTGAAACAATGGTTTTTTAGAAATGTCCATGAGTTTGATAGTCTGGTTCAATTTTGTGGTTATCGTCCGGTTTCAGGTGTTCGCCCATCTTACAGGATGACATGATAGCTTGATAACAACAGTACAATGCAATTGTCAACACACTTTGTCATCAACGTTCCCCGTATTTTTTTTTGTTGTTTTTTTTTTTGTTTTTTTTAGTTATTTGATATTAAAGTTTAAAGTATTTAAAACAAAATGAAAAAATCAAATATTTATGGTTACATATATATATATTATAATAACTTAAAAAAATACAAAAAAAATTACAGTAACTTTACAACCCCACCCCCATAAATTTAGTCTAGAAGAGTTTCATTAATATTTCTATTAAACTGTACGCTTTGTTTTTCTAATTAACAAACAACTAAATATGAACCGCATGATGGCGCCCTTCTCACACCTGTAGAGAAATATAATGGCGGTTTTATATACTATACACGCACATACACACTTACACACAAATTAAAATAAATTATGTATGTTCTTTCATAATTTATTATAATTTTATACCAGCTACAGGTTTTCATCTCTTAGCGTTTTGATGTTTTATAATTTTTTTTTTTAACATTATAAAAACATTACGCATGCGCTTTAATCAGTTTTGTTTTTAGTTTTTTTATTTAAATTGCTCTTATTTTTTTTCTTTTATATATGTTATTCATTGGAATTTATTTATTTAAGTGAGCACGAGAGAAAAACAATCAAATTTCATCAAGTTATAATAATTTTGTTGTATTATATATTAACCGGTTATGTTATGTAAATTGAATTTGTCATTAAAAGGTGTGGGGGGGGGCAGTTTTGTAGATAATAATTGCACATTTACTCACTTTGATTGCTGTTATAATTTTGCGATAGTGCCGACTTTTCAGGACTGAGTTTTCACTAGAAATAAACGTTTTGTAATCCCATGAGCATAAAAGAATAGATGCTTTTAGCGAATAGCCTCTTTCACTCACTCCCACTCTTTCCCAACCTATATACAGGGAGATCTCTATAACAAATATAAAAAACCTTGGGAATTTGTTGGGGAAAGTAATTTTAAGTAAAAAATATAATATGAACATAAGTCCTATTTCGATCAATTACAGAACTATAAAGATCAAAGTTTTAGCATTTATATCTATTTACCAATGAAAAACAAAACAAAATCGTTATTAGCAACTGTTATTTTTCATAACAGCAAAATTGTTCAAAATGCAATCTTGACACTCTGCGAATCATAGAGTCATAAATACGTACCATCACATTATTACTACGAATTTGATTGGCATTTTCTTTCGAGTAACTGTATACGTGTATTTATTTCAACAGTGTATACGAGCTGCTCTAGATAACTCCAAAGATAAAATCAAGAGACTTTCAAATATCATGAAACCTTCCATCTATAAAAATGACTCCTATTTCCAAGTAAGTGAGTACTGAAAATAGCCAGCCCGTGTGTGAACAGTAAAGCTGTGTTGAAATCACGACTGTAGTTATGGTAGTTTTGATATTACCATATCTCGTAAACTGAACATCTTCAGTCCACAGAACACTAGACAAAAAAAGTCTGGATCTTCGGCGACGACAGGTGTTGGCCATAATCTTTTGGTTGTAAAGCCTGAGCCTGATAGATATGAACCGTCCAAAGTATCTCATATGTAGAACTGTATGTGAGGTCCATTAAGAAGTGGCCAACAAGAAAGTATATCGCCTACTGGGGGAATATTACGAGGCAATATATTCCATCGTTTAAGAAAATTTTCTAGTTAGAACAGTGTACACACAGGCCTGAGTTTGGAGTCCAGACAGGTCTGCTCTTGGATTTTCTCCTACTAGAAAACTCACTGTCCGGTAATTGGCAAGTGATGATATTAGAAAGAGCCGTGGCGTTACAAGTCTGCGCTAGGGAGATTATAAGGCAAGGCATAGTGGGTAGAAGAGTGACCATACACTCCGACATTCAGGCAGCCCTTAAGGCACTTTCTTCACACCAAATAGTCTCAACTGGTGTGGGATAGCCTACTTGCCCTAACCGAGGTGGGTGCTCGGAATAAACTGACACTCGCCTGGATGCCGGGACATGCGGGGTTTCTGGGCAATGAAAGGGCGGATGCCCTAGCGAGGGAGGGTTTCGCAGGATACCTTTATAGGCCCCGAACACTTCTGCGGCTTGTCCAGGAGCCTTATTCAAACTTCTATCAAAGGTTGGATAGAAGAACAGCGTCTGCGTTGGTGGGAGAGAACACCAGGACAGAGGCAGGCAAAGTTCTTTATCAAGAGACATTTGCCTAAATTTACCAGAGATCTACTGAACCATACCCGAAGGGATATAAGGCTAATTGTGGGTCTACTAACAGGGCATTGTAGGCTGAACAGACACATGCACCACAACAGATAGTGCAGTATGCCGATTCTGCAAGGCAGGGGAAGAAACCCCGGCGCACAACCTCTGTAAGTGCGCCGGCCTGGCGAGGATAAGGTTTCTTTAATCGGGGACAGGCAATCCCGAAGCTATGAGCTTCATGACGGAGCCGCTCTCAGCTTTGCTAGGACTAATAAGGGGAAAACCTGGGGGCTGTGCTATAATTTAAGGGGATCCACAATAGACCTCGTCTTGTAGGTCGCCGTGGAATGAGGCTCGCCCTCCCGTTTCTAATCTAATCTAATCTATTAAAAAGAGTGACTGTTTCATAATAAATTTTCCATCTTTTTTTTTTTTTTTAATTATGATTGACTATTTAATTATGATTGACTATTTAATTATGATTGACTATTTAATTATGATTGACTATTTAATTAATAACAGAAACTGGCAACAAATGCAGAAGTGTTATTTTTTTCCCAATAATAAACGAGAAAACTAATTTATATTTGTTTGTTTTTTATATTCGCCATAATCCATCACCAAGTTTTTGCTTACAAATTCATCCATCAGCTGATTCAATAAAAGAACAACTGCCTTCTAAATTAGTCTCAATAAATTAAGTTAATAAAAATAAATAGAACAAAACAAAAACAAAATAAAATAGATCGTTTTTTTTTCTTGTTTCCAAGAAATGGTTATTATATTTTTAGATGCAATATGTGTCATAGAACCCTTATTTCAAGAACAGAAATACAGAAATGTAAAAAACGAAAAAATATCCAGAGAAGGGATAACACACAAACACACACACACACCCGTACGCACCCAAAAGTGATAGAGATTTTTTGAGTGTGTATGCGTTGAAAGAGTGAGTGGAAGGGTGAATAGGGGAGGGAAAAAAATTATTCAAGATAACGCAAACTGAATCCATTTATATGCATTGAATAACAGACGGAGGCTATCCTATTCAGTGGTGGGGGGTTGACAGTGCCAATTTTTCTGTTCCCGTGTATATATATATATATATCAGAGCCGCAGATGATATATATATATATATAAAGAGCCCTAAACCTAAACTCCCACCCCGACCGCCACTAATCTAAAGCTCAAAAATCCCCGCTAGATTTCAATGTATATGAACATATTGTTATATATTATATACACATATATATATGTATTTTAACCGATCGACCTGTTTTTTTTTCTTTGTTATTGTTAACTAAAATTGAATATAACAAAGTATATTTTACAAAAACAAAAACAAAAAAAAGTTTACCTTGTGCTTCACAGAGTATTGATTGTAAATGGTAAACATTGGGCCACGAATGTTTACACAGTTTCACGCATTTCTGGCGATTATTGCTGATAGAATTTAAAAAACGAAAAGAAAAAAAAGTCACCCATTTTTCTCTTACTGCAATATTAACATAGTTTATAAATGAGAAACTTTCTTCAAATTTATAATATTCTTATAGATGTTTAAAGTTATCTTCAATTTTATTATATAAATGGGTGTAGTGGAATCAGTTGTCGTGATTCCTGAGGTATGAAGTTAGATGTCTTGAAGAGGGATTTATTAGGTGGAAGTTAGTTTAGAGAGTTATTGCTTGAATTACTAACACTGAATTTATAAAAATAGAATATATTTTAACAATAATTTGAATGAGCCTAATGGTAACTACAATTAATATGATTTGATAAAAGTAAATAAATAATTTTAAGAGTTAAATAACAAATAATTTAAAATGATTATAATAAATAAACTAATATGCACAACTATGAAAATAATTATAAGTAAAACCTTGTATAGGGACGCGCTCGGAACTCAAGTATAACTGCTGCTGTAAAATGATACTGATATAATGATGTGGCTACTCGTATAATGATGAATGATATAATGATCCCCACTTCCAGTGGGGCGAAGTTTATATTAGTCTTACTCACACACTGTCAAGTGTGTGAGTAAGTTCTCACACTAAGATATCTCTAATAGCATGCGACCTTGTGCGACCTTGGTTAGGTCGGCGACCAGTGATTCAGGTCAGTGGCCAGATTTGGTCGCCCATCGGCGACTTTCAAAGATCAGGTGGCTTCTGTTCAATAGACAGGGCTTTATCGGTGCTTGTCTTTGATACCTTTGTTTTGAAAAGGCAGCGGCCGGCTGTGGGGCCACTAGTTATAAATTATTCTTTCCTTTTGTTATATTTTGTGAAGGCTTTGACATTGCTATGCCAATACATGGGGGAGAATATAAACTTGAACGATTTTTTTATCAATGTGAGAAAATTGCTGAAAATTGTGAAAAACATGTTCTCAGTAAAATCACCGGGTAATCAGAATTTTGCCCAACATATTTAATTCTAATTAATATTATTTAAGTGAAGGAATCGTATAATAAACCGTATGGGAACCATTAACGAGAAAATCGCATATAACTAGAATATCATTCGGTTAAAGTGGTGATATTTCCGTTTGCGGAATTTTTATCAGTTTACTTACTTACTTTACAATGATCATTGTAATTGTATAGTAATTTCATTTTTTCCTTCTTTTTTTTTTTTTTCAGCAAACGTTATTTTTCTCTTTTGGTTTTTCTTCTGGATGAGTTCTGTTTTAGTTTAATTTAAATTTTTATATAGTTTAATTGTAGTAGACTAAATATTCTTTAAATTATATATTGTTTATTTTTACTTTTAATTTACTTATTTACTTATTTTTTTTTTCTGTACTTAGTTCATGCAGTAAACTCTGGCAGACGATATTTGCCATTGCCTATATATTATGTTTTTCATAATTGTACCGTATTATTCTTGTATAAAAATATTATTATTATTATTATTCATATTTTCTCAGCTAATGCTGGCATTTTTATTTTTAAGCACCAGGCACACTTTCATTGATTATTTAAGAACAGTCGTACAATGCGGCATGTATCCAAAATGACGGCCTTTTGAATATAAGTGGTTAATTTGGGATGAATATTGAGAAGCGTGATACCATCATGTAGGCATTTGGGGACAATTCCAGTCGTGGAAAGACAAGAGGAACAACCGCTACTCTCTCTGCCCTCCATATTCTTGTGATTTCTTCCCCAAGCTCGGCATACTTTCTTTGCTTCTCCTCAATAGTTTTACTTAAATTATGTGTGTTGGGCACAGCGATGTCTATTAATTTTACATCCTTCTTTAATTTGTCTTCAAGGATGATATCTGGACTAACATTCTTGTCAGTTATAACAGATCTGTCATAATATCCTCCAAAGATCTGTCATAGTATCTAATGTCTCCTGCACTGGGATGGAATATACTGATAATATGGTGCAGCCATGGCTTCTAAGAAACCACATCTAATCGCCAGTTCTCGATGAACAATTCTAGCGAAATTGTTGTGACGCTTAGTGCATTCATTGGGAGCCAAAACCGAACATTCTCCAATAACATAGTTTCAGGTTTTTCGCGGCACCGTCTGCAGACATCATCTGTCACTGCAGCATCCTTAATAACATGCCTTTAATAATATTTGGTGCCCATGACCTGGTCTTGAATGGCCATCATGAACCCAACTGTTTCCGGGAAAAGTTCGCCGTTCCTAAGCCATGCGTTCGACGCTGATTTGTCGGCATCGGCCGTTCAAGATCATATGCAAACTTCCGTGCAATGGTTTGGCTTTCCATGTTCTTACCGTTTCTGGCACATCCTGGACCCTTTCGATCGCTTGAGGCGACCGGTCACTCAGATTTAGTGGCGTCCATTGCAAATCCTAACCGCAAACAACTCTATGAAGATATGAATCATCGCATCTGTCAGAAATGTCTTCTCAGTGAGCATATTTGACTAGTGTGCTGATATTATTATTATTATTATTATTATTACTGGTTACATCTCCATGGTGATACAAAAGTTAGACACGGAGCACCATACTTCCTCTTATTAGGAGTAAGTGAAAGTAATTATAATAAATTTTTTTATTAACTTAAGCATATTTATTAACAATTTTTTTTTTTTTTTTAATTTTAAGGCGCGTCAACAACTATGAAGCGCTTCTCAGTGCACTGCCGGCCTCCGGACAGTGTTCTCTCATTACAAAACAACACTGTCCATCACCGGACAGTGAGCTGTAGAGGCTCCTAAGAAGAAAAATATTTAAGGGCAGCACAGCTGAACTCATCCTGGGTCCTCCGCGTGGGAGTCTAGTGCGCTAACCACTTACCTATTCCCTTCCTTTTATTATCAATTATTCTAGTTTTTAATATTTATAAAACGATTTCATGCAATTGAATATTCTATTTGTGTATTATACAGTATTATTACAAAATACTTTTTCTATAGTTGCCGATGCAGACACATTAACTAACACTCCAAAAAAAAAAAAAGAAAGTAATTTACTATTTACTAAAAGAGGGAAGCCAATATCTATTGAGCATCAATGAATCGAACCATTTGAAATGCACTACCATACCTCTTGGTTAGAGTCTCCGTACATTTTATGAAGAGTCATCTATGTGGCAGGACGGATGAGTGGGCGCGGGAAGAGGGGATAAAAACCCGCCATCCCATTAATTCCAAATAGAATCAATGGGGCTTTAGGTATAGTATAATATTTTGTATTTGTGTGTATGTGTGTCGTTTGTGGTACACGTATGTTTGTAAGCAATGAGAACAATATGAGAGAGATAGGATGAGGGTGACAATATAACTCACAACTCACCACATATAACTATCCACATGATGATGCGTACAGCATCCCATTCACAGTGGCTAATGTGATCTCATGCAGTCTGTTATCGCATTGCAATATATATACATATATATTCTTTCCAATATAACAATGGAAAATAACTTTGAACAATATTGAGTAATAGTTATGGTGTATGATTTGTGATCTGAGTATACTTTTATTGTCAATAAATAACAATACGTTTAGAAATGTGATGTATAATGCCAGAAATTTTCACTATAAATCCTGTGTATAAATAAAATTATAAATTTTTCTCTAATACGACTCGCAACGATTTTCTTTAAACTTCATATACTAATCTACATACATAAATAACGTAATCACTTTTATTTAGAACATTTTCCTAGGAAAATTGATGTTTTGGGTGTTCTGGGGCAAACAGGTAACGTTATGCTTTCCTCTAAACAACCATTTCAGTATTTATGTATGAATTTTACCACCTACATAATGTTAATACACATTAGAAGCATTGATAGAATTTTAAATTTGAATAAAATCGGTTAAGCGGAAGTGCGATTTTACAGAATAGGTTTTTTTGAGTTTTTTTTAGAATTTTCTCGAAAACGTTTCCGATTATTTTTTTAAAAACTTGGAATGCTCGCTGCATTGATAGAAACGTTATCACTTTTATTTGAAACAATTTTTCAAATCATGGAGTACTCCATATAAGACCTCTAAGGTCTATAAGTGAATCCTCGCCATCATGTTTATGTCCAACCAAACATTGTAACGTGGCAATTTTAAAGAAAATTTCTTGATTTAATTGTATTAATTAAAGTTAAGAGAAAGTCGTATGAGTATTTCATACCAGATTTTTTCAAAAGTTTTTACTTTCTCTTACTCCTAGTAAAAGGATGTATTGTAATCGTGTCAAATTTTCGTTATCGAGTTTTCACCGGAAATATCCGTTTTGAGGTCCCCTGAATCAAAAAAAAGTGGTTTTTAGCAAATGGTCTGTGTGCGCGTGTGTGTATGTGAACAGCATAGCTCAAAAATGAAAAATCGTAGAAAGTTGAAATTTGATATTACGTTTAGGTATCACCATGAGATTGGACGGTGCGTTATCTGTCAAAATTCCTAAACCGGAAGTACCACTTTACTAGTTTTTTTTTTTTTACATTTTTGCGATTTTCTCAAAAATGGTACGGACGATTTTCTTTAAACTTGGTATCTCAATTACACATACAAAGAGCTACAACTTTTACTTGCAACATTTCTCCGAGAAAATTCATTTAAAGGCACTCTGAGGGTGGGGGTGGGGTTAGGTTTTCATCTTAACTGCTATTTCAGTTTATTAGATAATTCTGTCATCTAAATAATGCTAATTAGAATTAAATATGTTGCTGAAATTCCAAATTTGAAAAAATCGGATAGCAAGTGCGTTCCGCATTACCACTTTGCTAAATGATTTTTTCACTTTTTCACAATTTTCTTAAAAATAGCTCAGACGATTTTCTTGAAACTTCATATATACGCATTGAAATACAAAGATCTACAACTTTTATTTAAAACATTTCTCTGGGAAAATTCAGTTAAGGGCACTTTTGGGGGAGGGGTGGGGTTATGGTTTTCTGTAAAGTGCTATCATAGTTGATTATACAATTCTATCATCCAAACAAAATTAATTAGAAATAAATAGATGGCCAAAATTCCGAGTTTAAGGAAATTAGTAAACCGGAAGTGCGCTTTTACTGAACGGTTTTTTCACTTTTCGACAAATTTCTTTAAATTTGGTACACAACTATAAAATTTGTCAATTATAATTTAGAGAACTGGAGTAAGAGAAAATTGTGTGAGTGTTTCACACCAGAGTTTTTGTTTCAAAAAAGACAGGCATCTGAACCAAATAGAAGGTAAAGCAATGATACAGCCTTTTAGAAGAGTCGCTACTACCCTCGTTGAGTCGAGAATGGTGGCTGTTTTCAGAATATCATGACTACCTCCAGAGGCACTTATATAGAGAGAGGATTTGGGGTAGTCTGTAGCTCTATTTGCCCCCAACTGGAAAAAAATGGACGTACACACCTACTTTGATGTGTAGGGTTGGCACTTAACAGACGTGTTATTAACCGAAGCTGACGATCGCCAAGGTTTGGCGAAACTTCACTGGGTTGCGAGATACCAAACTGAATGACAGTTCAATGGCGCTGGCGTCTCATATATATATATAAAAATAACCCTGTTTAGAGATTTTCATTTCCTGTCAGATTCTCTCAAAACATCAAAACATACATTTCCGGTGAAAAAAAAACAATTTCGAAGACTTGTACCGGTTATAAAGACTCATTCCGGCAGTAAAAAAAAAAAAAAATTATCTAGCAGAATAATAACAGTGCACATACAAAAGGAATATAATACAAATTTTACCAATAAAAGTTTAGGGAAATGGTTTGTACATTTTTAAAAAAAAAAAAAATATGATGGCATAGAAATTGATAATACTGAGAAGAAAAATCAATAAGCATTATATCAGCTTCCAGAAATACAACCATGTATATTATACCTGACCTGATAAAGGAAGGAAGAAGATTCAGGCTTGCAAAACAGGGCAAAGAATACAATACGCAAATTCAACAAAAAAGTACAAAAAAAAAAAAACAGTTTTACCAACCTACAACAAAAAAACAAAAATTTCCCAATGAAACAAAATGACAACAGATACTAAATCCATCTAGATGGAACACGACAAATTTTTCATTCACCTTCCTGTAGGTCATGAATAAAAAAAAGGTACAAACAATAACATACATACATACATACATACATATAGAAATGAAAAATAATGGCTACAGACAGTGTATTAATTGTATTGGAATTTTTTCTTTAGAAAAATGGAGAAAAAAATTTTACGCTTTTTTTTTTATCGATAATATAAAAAAAAGAAATATGTTTTATACTTTTCAATTTTTATTTAATTAATAAACTTGTTTTTTAAAAATTTTTTTTTTTTTTTTACATTCTTTTTTTTACGTTCGTTCTTTTAAAAAGGGTAAATATGAATGGAGGAATAAATAAATAATAGAATATAAAATTTGAGACGGAGATAACTCATTAGCTCTGCTAATGAAGGGGCAGAGAAGTTTCCCTTGCCATCTGTGCTTGGTGGCACAGGGCTGATTGGAGCATTTACGAAAGAAATGGATTGCAGATATTGTAACTAGATCTGTAAGCATACGGAAGCATGCAACCGCAATTGCACAAAATAGATTACAATCTTTGTTCTTCAAGCATTCCAACTTTTCTCCCGATAGCCTCATCATACATCGACTGCAGTCATTTTGCATTAACATTATTTTTGATGATAGGCCTAGCAGTCGTAAATTCAACCGGCTCCATAGGAGACGGGAGTAGTTAGCCTTCCTTTAAAAGTTTATCTGCAAGATGATTTCCAAGAAAAGGGATTAGCTCAGTGGTAGCGCGCTGGGCTAGCAACGTGGAGATCCCGGGTTCGAATTCAGCCTTGATACCCTTAGATTTTCTCTTCCTAGGAGCCTCCACAGCTCACTGTCCGGTGATGGGCAGTGTTGTCTGCAACGAGAGAACACTGTCCGGAGGCCGGAAGTGCACTGAGAAGGCTCCGGCGCAAATGACCATAGATGTTGACGCGCCTTAAATTTAAAAAAAAAATCCAAAATAGTTCGAAAACCAATTCTTTAAAGTCGCACTTCCGGTTAACCAATTTTCTAAAAATATGGAATTCTCCAATAGTTCTAATGTATATTAATCTTCCATAGGCGGTAGAACTATTCATTGACTGAAGTGATACCTTAGAGGTTTTAACTTTCTTAGAGGTGATACCTTAAAGGCTTAACACTACTGTTCCCCCAGAACCCTCCAGAAAAATGTTTCAAATAAAAGTGATAAGTATTTATGTGTGTGGATAGGATAGGGGATTTAAGAAAAATTGTTAGTGCCGTTTTTGAGAAAATCATGAAAAACCGAGGGGGGGGGATGAGCAATCTCACAATTCCGTTTGTTGGATTTTTATTGCCAAGCGGAACCTAGAAGACATATCAAGTTTGAGCTACCTCTGATTTATCTATTTTGAGTTATTTTGTTCACACACAAACTTGCACACAGAGCATCCGGTAAAAACTCTTTTTTTCGAACTCAGGGGACCTCAAAACATGTATTTCCGGTGAAAACTCAATTTCTAAAATTTGACATTATTGTAATACTTCCATTTACCAGGAATTAAGAGATAGTAATAGAATTTAGTAACTAAATCTATAATAAAATGTAAATGTGTAGAGATACTATAAAATGCACGTATTATTTCAAATAAATATATCTAATGTCTATACACTAAATTTAGTGAATTATTGTGAATGCGCATACAACGACCTTAAAAAGTCTTTAAAGTTAACCGGATAGACATACAAATATACGTATAGTTCTATTTCACAAATTTATTTTATTCAACATATTATGAGATGCCAACAAAATACCTATTCACTTTTGAAAGTTAATATAACATATGAAGCTGAATTACCGAATATGAGCGGGCAAGTTCATTAGCCATGGTGGGCTAGAATACCGAGGGTAATTTAAACAGGGTTGTGCACCATTATAAACAGGTACATACCACCACATCACAAATATGGTTAGCAATACTGGCCAGGGGAAACTGTCCAATATTTGGACAGAGTAAGGTAAACACACAACATTGCGGAGCTATATATTACCTGGCCGAAAATGTTCAAAGAAAAAAAAATTCTCCATCAATCATTTTGACAGGTTTGTTTTCAATTTTAAAATGAAATCTATTATTTGTGAATAAAAATAAATAGCTGTATATAAAATAAATAAAGGATCTAGTGTAAAATGTTCAAGCTATTATACTTAACAGCAATTCTGCAGTTCGAACTGACAAATATTCTACAAACTTGCAAGTTTTAATAAATATTTGGTTTCCTTCAAAATATAAAATGGAGAAATATAAACTCATAATAAAATAATATCCTGACGAAAAAATTACAAAAAAAAAAAAGGTCGTTCGTTGTATGATGACCAAGTTTCAAAAAACTTGCAGCCACCTTTATCGAAAAAGTCGTGGACTACTGAAAAAATTTGCACTTCCGGTCAACCAATTTTCTTCAAACACGGCATTTTGCAACATATTTACTTACTTATTCCCTTCCTCTTCTACCTTGCAGTGTAGAGGATTTGCAAAAGAGTCGCCATCCGTCTCTATCTCTGGCCATTGATTTAGCTTGCCTACTGTCGTGCCAGTTTCCCCTAGGCATTCTGTAATATTATCTAGCCAGGTGATTCTTCTTCTTCCTCTTGGTCTCTTACCAGTACACCTGGCTTCATAGGCTTGTTTAGGGTGCCTTGCATGTTCCATCCTTATAATATGCCCAAACCATCTTAGTTGGGTACGTCTGATTCGCTCCACAATCACTTCACAACCCAGATTACTCCTAATAGTAGTCGTTCCTGACTCGGTCCCTTCTTGTCTTACCCTCCACTCTGCGGATATCGCATTTCCGTCGCATGTAGACGGCTTTCGCAGCTTTTCGTGAGGGCCCAGGATTCACATCCATATGTGAGGGTTGGGAGGTATATTGAATTAAATATCCTTAGCTTCGTTCGCTTAGAGACCTCTCTTTTGCTAATGAATTTTTGGTTGATGGCTTGGAAAAACCTTCCAGATGCCGCTCACCTTGCTTTCAACTCGTCTTTAACCCTGCCATCTGAGCTAATCCAAACACCTAAATACTTGTTCGAGTGGTTTTGTCTTTATTTTTATAACATGTCTCTTTTCCGTTCTGCATACTACCATGGTTTTACTTTTCTCTAGGCTTATTTGCATATTTCTCTTTTCTAGCTCCTCCACCCAAACACTGACGTTATGTTGGAGCTTCTCCTTAGAGTCTGCTATTAAAACAAGGTCATCTGCATACATCAGGGAAGAGAATGTTACTGGTTCTAACGGAAATTCTTGGTTTTGGTTTGGCAGGCTTTTTGTATGTCCTCCATAAATATAATAAAGAGTAATGGACTTAGACTGTCTCCCTGCCTCACACCTGTCGTAGTTGTGAATGTTTCGCACGACAGATTAGATGTTCTCATAATTGCGGCAATTCTTACATAAACTTTCAATTCTTTTTATCAAGGCCTTATTAACGTTCCTCTTTGCCAGTACTTCCCACATTTGTAAACGTGGAACTTTGTCAAATGCCTTACAAAGGTCGATGAAACATAGATGCACCTCTTTGTCTATACCATAGTTTTTTCCATAATCTGCCTTAAAGTGAATATAAGGTCATAGGTACTTCTATTTGGGGGGGAAACCACACTGGTCCTCTCCCAGTAGATTTTTAACTTTCTTTCTTAATCTAGCTCCTAGGATTCGGCTATAGGTTTTGCTAGGTACACTTAGCAGTGAGATTCCCCTATGGTTGACACATTCTCTATTGTTCCCTTTTTTGAAGATTGGGATTATTACTGAGAGTTCCCAGTCTTTTTTAAACACGAAGGTCAACCAATTTTCTTCAGACTCGCATTTTGCAACATATTTAAAAGTTGTTAATATTATTTAGAATAGCAAAATCGTAGGAATCGCCCCCCCTCCCAAAGCCTAGAATTCTTCTAAAAATATATTTTTCCAGATTAATGTTTCAAACTAAGCGTATGCGCTTATAAAAAGTTTTAAAGAAAATCAATTGGCAATCAATGGAGCTGTTTTCGAGAACAAAACGCAAAAAAAAAAGTAGAAAATAATCCATTCAATAAAGTGGCATCTCCGGTTAGCCGATTTTGTTAAGTAAAACCATCTTATAGTAGGGAGGGGTTTCCCGATAGCATCTAAGTGAAATATAAAGTTTGAACTTCCTGCGAATTTACCGTTTTAAAACACTTTTCAATGCTCAGAGACGTGTATTTCCAGTGAAAACTGAATTTTGAAAATCTGTCACGATTGCAATATTCCCTCTTACAATAGTAAGAGAAAGTAAAAATATTGCTGTAAAAAAAAAAAAAAAATCTGAAGTGAAACATCACAATACTTTCTCTTACTCCAACTTACATAGTCTCTAGATTTTCGAATCTATTATATAACGCTTCTTCTTATTATAATTTATTTGTTTAATTGCACTAATAATTAGTTCGATTCCTTTGTTTATGTTGTTGTAAGAAAGTAGATTTTGATTTACTAGCCAGCTCTTGTATAGATTTCATTCTTTATAGTACTCATTCAATTATTTGTGGACTGCGCTACCTACATAACATTAAGGGGACAATAGTTATAATGAATAGCTAAAAACTCCAGATCTAACCAAACTTTGTCTACTGGATATTATGTATTCATTGGAGAAATTTTTGTGGGAGTTTAACATCAATTTTATTTTGTTCCATTAGTATAAACAGCCAAATACAAAATTGTTTTCTTGGACACGTCTCTACTGTTAAGGAAGCGGTTCCTGACCGGCTTCTACTAGCATCATTTATTCTCTCCTTAACCTCCAAGTCTCCGAAACCATTCCATTTTTTTTTTTTTTTATTACGTTATTTGAAGGCTTTTTCAGCCATCAGGTATCTAGCAGTCCAGTATATTGCGGAGTTCTTCTCCATGTCATTCCTATAAACTTTATCGCGGACAATATCCAGAGACTGGCAGGAGTTTAGATGTCCAGCATCCATCGGCTCCTGTAGGCAGAGGAGACATATGGGGGAGTCAACAACTCCTATCCTATTCAGGTGAATCTGGAGATAGTGTGCCCAGTCAGAAGGCGGAAATTGGCTGTGGCTACTTTTCTTGGCAGGCAACTGGGTAGGGGCTGTCTAATCAGTATTTCCCATCGTTTACCGCTCGCCTTTTGCTTACGCGATGAATGCAAAGCTTCATTGACTCTTTCTTTTATTTCACGACAAGCACCTTCGTAGCTGATAGCTTCTGTAAACCATCTCATTACTTTCGTTTATAGTATAATTCTAATTATACTATAATTGGCATCGATATACATGATAAAAATTAAATTCATCACCGACCTCTGCTCTATATAGACTGAATCTTGAGAAAAAGGATATTAATAGTTGCCATAATGTTTTAAACTATTATAATTCTGTTATTTTCACTTTCAAGATGTCCTAAAATCGTTTCTGTTAAGCTCTGAATTTGCTTTTTATTACATTCTCGATTTTTACTCTCAGAAATTATTAATCAAGCAATTTTAAATAAAGAAAAACTTCATCCAGCTTAGCCTTCATCGATGGCCTATCTTCTTATCTTCTTCTGGACACATCTCTACAGTAACCTCCCTCACTGAACCCTTGACCCAGTTCAAAGAAAATATATAAACGCAAAAAAAAAAAAAATTAAACTTTAACGTTTTCTGATCGCAATTTTGAATTTCCATATTATTGGAAGAGAAGGCAGTGTTTAAACGACAAAATCACTTGTTAATCAAAATCACATCACGTAATAATCATTCTCGAAATATTACCACTCCCGTATAGTCTGCAAACATGAAAAAAAAAAAAAGAAATCGATAAGAAATGTGATAAATTAATGAATAAATAATTATGATTATTAGGTCTTGTAAGTACCTCTATAATGAAGTCACATAAAAAAATGACTGACATTCATGTTATGTTATTTTTAAAATGAGGTTAAAAAAAAAGGATGGTATTTCGCCTGAACTTAATGTTACAACTTATTGTAAGATTTTAAAACAATTCTTATATCAGACAGTAGAAAAGAACATAACAAAATAAAACAAAAATCGCAATCTCATTATTGTCCATTTTATTATAAAATATCGATGTAACATCTTCACTAGAATAGCAATTGTTTTTTAGCAAGAAGAACAAAGAAACATAATTCAGCAATTTCTTCAAGATATCAAGTCCGCTTTCTATTCTGCTCTCTCTTCCAAGGTTTTCCAGTCGAGTTTCAAGCCGGCCAAAACTTCGTGTTTATAATAGGTTTGAGAAGAAGAGAAGTTGGGTTAGATAGATAAATGAACTAGAAGTAAAGCTGAACATGTATAATAATACATGTTCCAGGTTTGTGTACATAATACTGCCTGGTCTTTACACTAAAATATAGAGAATGGTAGTGAGAGGGAAAGAGAAAGGTTGATGACGCGTTGTGACTGCTATATGAACTCTGCTGCAAGACTGTCGGTAGACTCCCTGCTATGGCTGACACAGTGTATTTAATCAGATTCGCCCACTCTAGTCTGGC
>JAAEAF010011521.1:0-26273 GCA_011037195.1 Triatoma infestans | reverse complement strand
TATAAATATAAAATTAAAAATATATACTATAAAATATATATATACAAGAAATGATATCTTTCATTCTATCGATCCAGTGCTGAGGAAATTATAAATTTTTCTTAGCTCCCCTTGGTTAATAACAATTCCTATCGATTGTTAGGGGTCTATCTTTAATTAATATCGGATTAATAAGAACAAAATTAAACTACAACAGTTTTTAACATCTTATTAAACAATTGCTCTACTAAATATACATATATATTATACTAAATATATATATATATATATATATATATAATTTGAACATTAAAAATATGGTCATAAAAATGATTAAATAGTAAACTTTGATCGTTTCTATTTCTACATTAAATTGTATTAATTAGAGCAAGAGAGGGGAGAGATTAGCTAAGTGGTTAGCGCGTTGGACTCACACGCGGAGGTTCCGGGTTTGAGTCCAGTGCTACCCAGAGATTTTTTCTAGGAGCCTCTACAGCTCACTGTTCGGTGATGGACAGTATTGTATGTAGCGAGAGAACACTGTCCGGAGGCCGGCAGTGCACTGCGAAATTTCCGGGCGCTAATGACCATAGATGTTGCCGCGACTTAAATTAAAAAAAAAAAAAACTTAGAGCAAGAGTTGGTGGAACTCGTGTGATTGATTGTTTCACATATCAAATTTTTTTCCGTGAAATTCGTACAAAATTGGACCGATAGTTGGAGTTAGTTGTAAACGGATAAGTCACGCATTAAAGTAACCCCAATTCCAACAAATTGTGCTAATGAAGCTGCAACTTAATTATAAAAAAAGTAAATAATTTGTAAGAATACAGAATTAAAAGTTATTAAAGAATAACCATTATTTAATTTACACAACAAGAGTTACGAATAATAATATTACGATATTATTTCCCTTCACTGTGCACGCTACCGTATAGAACACCCTTGGCAATATCCTCACAATTATTACGTTATGTTGTCGACATTTTTTTTTTTCTAGTTTCCTTTCCTATATATCATTCAGACATTCAAATAGTAAACATTTAATTTTATCAGACTCTTCATAATCATCATTTAAATCATAAGCTTTCACTGTTATTTACACTAAAGTTCATTCATAGCTTTAGTTTAAAAAAAAATTCCTGTTTTTTTTTTCCTTATATTTTTTATTTGGCCCAAACAACTTATAAACTCTTGTTTTAACATTCCTATATTTAGTGTAGAATGTAGCAAGTAATAGGTCAACGCTCTTGTATTTATTACTAATTATAAAATTTCTAAATTTCAAACGAACGCTCCGCTCCGGAAATCATTATCAACTTTCATGTTGAGTGAAATCTTAGATTGAAAATATAAATTAAAAAATATTATTTCCTATAAAAAATAAATTCATTATATTATATCTGATGTGAAACACTCACACGACTATCACTAACTGCTGTAAGTACATGGTAAATTTTATTTAAACTTCAAATATAAAACTCGTTGGGCGTACATAAACATAGAAGGTGTAAGGGGGACAAGTACCTACTACCCAATTAGGTAATAGAAGTGATTGCATTGTCTGACATTGTTCCAATCCCATATAACATTTAAAACTTGATCCACAAATTCTGCAGAATTATCTAAAATCAACTTTTTCTGAAAAATGTTACAAAGCAAAATGTAACACTTTATTTCTGTATAGTTAGGATTTCATATTTAAAGGAAATCATTATAATCGTTTTTCCAGGAAATTCCAAAAAAATAACTCGGAAACCTATCCTGTAAAGTCGCACTTCCTGTTTTAACCGATACATTTCTTCAAATTTGAGATTCTAATATATATATAAATATTATATAGGTAGAAGAACCACATATTATATTGAAATAGTAATTTAGAAGAAAACTTAGCACAACCGTACCCGCAGAGAGTCACACAAAAATCTATTATCCCGAGAAAATGCTTCAAATAAAAGTGATAGGTATCATTTATATGCAGTTTAGCGGGAATCTTGGAAGAAGCTGCGTCTTTTTTTTTTTTTTGGAGATACCCACACACAGGCACACACACACATCACTCATAGGATTCACATCAATCACAGGAATGATTTGATATTCGTTAAAACAGTTTTTCTTACTCACGGAACCTCAAAATATATCGTTTCCGGTGAAAACTTAATATCGAGATGTAAAAGAAAGTAAAAAATAAATCCTATATAATTATCATTATAATCACTAATTAAAAATCTTTTTAATAACGCATAGAAGTTTGAGAAAACGTCAGCCATTTTAGCTACATTACTTCATTAAATTATATTATTAATGTACCACTTTAATCATGGGATGTCGATTCATTAAGAATGAAACGATTCTTTGAAAGCAATATAATTTCTAGTAATTGTCTTTTATGGGTCATAAACTTATAGTTAGTATGTAATAAACCAAAACAAAAGAAAGTGCATTATAATTTTTGCACTATGGGGCTTGTGGCAGGCAGACACTCTGCCAATGGAAGCATTTAAGATTGTCGATGCATACGGTTATATTACATCCTGCATACTAATCAACATACCTGTTCAAGGTGTCTTAATTACATTCAGGTACCCGTAAAAAATATGAAAAGGCTGGGTATTATGGATTAAGAAGCCATGCAGTTTGAAGCATTATTAATATATGTAATCATTATAATCTGCTTATCTACTTATTATTCCATTTATTAACTACTCCAAGCTTAGATCATTAACTATTTTAATAATATAATTGAAATGCACGTCCTTCTTGACACTTACAAAAGAAAGCATTTTGCTATTAGTTGCTCTGTATCTAGATAAAGTCATAGATTTTTATCAAATTATTTCCTTAAAAACCTCACACTCGCTTATCGATGTTTCTCGGTCGGTTTATTTATTCGTTGCAGCTTGATACATTCTATGATATTAATGAAAACACTTAGCGTGGGATGAGCTAGAAAAAAAGTAAGTTTTAATAGATTTAAACACAAACATATCTATTATATCCGCTATCAAAAAAAAAAAAAGAAAAGAAAGAGAATACATACTCAGATGCAGACATGCATCTCGAAATAGTAGCAATTACCATGGCCCTAAACTATTAGCCATAACATAGCAGGTTTATTTAAATTAAAGATACCCACAGAAATGTGAGAAAGTTATCCATCTTGCATAATGAGATTGGGCTATAACAATAAAGGTATAAAGGTGTTATAATCAATATCATCTGAATGGAGGGTCACTCTAGCCCTAAACACAATGAAGGTCTGCTGGGCTAAAGAGGCTGCTGCCAGTAATTGTGAAGATATGTATATAATATAACCTGTATCGGATCCCAAGGAGGCATATTACAAAAGAGGCAATCAAAAGGAGGCAGAATACTCTTTCTCTTAAAGGCAAATCCATATACCCAGAAATTCCAAAACAGCCTTGGTTTATAGGTCAATGTGTAGATAAGGGGTTGTAACGTACATATGTTGGATGAGGAGCTAATCAGGTAGAATATATGGATCTTACCTCAACAAATACACCAAAGATCATCATTTTCTACTATGTACAGAGCACTTTAACCATATAATGTCTATATAATGACCATGTTATGTCCAAATTACTCAGAGGAAAGACCTAATCTGTTTGGTCTGTTGTATAGATATTTAGAGTAGTAACCGCTTTTACTACGAAGACATTCTGCTTTCTAACAATATTTTCATCTTGACTTTGCTAGCAGAAATAGCTACAGGCTCTTGAGATTTAAATGAGTTGAAGAGTAACTTTTATCATATAAACAACAAATCAAGTCAATAGAACTTACACTTATAATTAATAGCTATAATGACGGAATGGTATCGCCAAAAATTTAATTAAAATCAGTTATACAAACATTTTATTAATTAAAAACTTAATAACGCGAAGGCGTCGTTCTTTTATACATTTGTCATTTTATACATAATTGTATATAAAAAGTCGTATGAGTGTTTCATAACAGATTTTTTTTTTTTTATTATTATTATTATTACAACATAATGATAGCAACTCTCTCAAAACTCGCTTCTTATTATTGATATCGGTTATATATATTGGGAGATTTAAACGATCTTTGTGAAACATACATACATTCCAATTATATGGTTAACTAATTCTATTCTATTTTAATATAATTAGGTAGCTATCTCAAAATAACTAAAACATTTCAATACAATAACCAAGTGGTTGTGGTGGTTGGTTCCGCAGAGCTGGAAAGCATCAGAGACATTTTCCATAATAGCCTGCTTCATTTTGTGGTCATCGCCCGGTTTCGGGCGTTCGCCCATCATCAGGATGCGTTTTTCAGACAGTGTGACAACACAGACTTGCACAGAGCAAACTTTGTTTTCCCACTGACTGGTTTTCACGATGACCACAAAATGAAGCAGGCTACCACGGAAAATGTCTCTGATACAATAACCAAGTTATTAAGCATATTACCTGATATTCCATTTACAGCGATAATTTACCTTTCAAGGTCTTCTCTGGTGGTGACATCATGCAACTTGATTTATAAATTTTTTGCATCATTTTAACTTTATAATATTTTAACGCTAAGTTATATTTTCTATTGATAATGCCACATAACTAACCTGCTATCTAGTTAGTTAATGAGCCGTACAACTAATTACGGGACAACCAATTGACCATTAATATTTATCCTTTTGTAATAAAAAATAGTAACTTGTTGCTTCTACCAAATAACTCGGCAATTCTAATTCTTTTCTTTTTTTCATTTTGGTATGCACCACCCACACCAAATTCCATTTAGACCACATCATTACTATATTGACAGTATTACTTTGTATATTGTATAAACATTTGTGTTTCTTTTCATTTATAAATATAAAGATAAATAGTTATTTATCACACTGTTATAGATTTTTAACAGTTTGATGGATGAGAAGGTTCTTCGAGCCTTCTCCTGGATTTCTTTTTTTTTTAAATTTAATTGTGCAAAGTGAATAAAGTTATTTAACATTTTGACAGATAGAAAGCGCTTGTTATCTCACTAAAATTTCACATCCTAATATGAAATACTATTTGATCATTTTAATTATATCTAAACTAATTACTAAACTATGAAACAAAAGGGAAAGTGTAAAGGAAAATGGATAAGTCATTAATACTTTTACTAATTAATAAAAGTGGAAAGTCTTTTATTTCATAATCATATTGTTTAATTGAATGAGGGAATTGTAATTTAGAACTTGGTAATTTTATTGCAAAAAAAAAACAAATGTGTAATTATACATATACCCCCTCTTATTGCCAAACTAAACAAACATTAACTGTTTCTTATGAAATGAATAATGTTCTACGTAAATAAATCCTATATTCACCACAAAATCATTCACTATGTTAACATTTATATAAAATTTATTTACATTTTAATATTTACAATATTTGCAAAGTTACATTTTTTTTTTTTATTCTTTTAGCATCTGTATAATAATGTTAATTTTTTTTTTGTGCCTACTGATTGGTAGGTGGAAAATTACTCTTTTAAATCTCTTGATTTTTCACATACAAGGATTCATTGCTTCCTGGCTTTTATTTACAATCGAAATAATATCAGTACTACAGGAAGTGGGCATTATGTTTACTTGTTCCTTCTTTATCTTTTCAATAGATAGTTATAGTTCTGTAACCAGTTAAATTACATTTAATTTTAAAGTGAAATAGTTTTCTCCTGTAAAACTAAATTTGTAATATTTTTTGGGGGAATAATAGTCATTTTTTAGTCTGTGTTGATTGATATTAGAAAAATTGTTTTGCATAGGAGATAAGAAATTTCTTTTTTTTTCAATTTTCATTTAATAAAAGCAGCTACAGGTTTCCCTGTAAAATTGACATATGGAAGAAGTACTTTATCTAATTAAAATTGTAATGTATTAGTTTATAATGTAAGAAAAATGGAGAAGTATTTAGGTTTGATTGAATAAAACATCACATGATGCAGCAGGATACCTTTAATGATCCAATTGTGTTGAAATATATTCCGATTGTCGATTGAATATCAATTAGAATAATAAGCATTATGTAATGATTAGGTCTGTAATCAAGGTGACATGCTCTGCTCCTACATCTTAATATAACTTTCATCCGGTTAACATCAACAATGTCAACGTACAAAATTTGATTTTTATATTGGATTAATTCGACATATTATCCCTGATATTTTGAAAAAAAGGGAAAGAAAAAGTAACGTCTAATACTCAAAACAATTTTCTACCAAATTCAAATTTTTACTGAACATCATTAATTTTTTCTGTAGATGCTTTAAGACAATAAACAAGTAACTTTTAATTTTCTTTTTTTTTTTATTTTCTGCGATGTAACATATGTGTATGTTTAAAAATTCTTCTCCACATTTTTCACGACTATCTATATATTAAAGCCTTGATGAAAGACAGGAAACTCTGTCGAAACGTTGGCACATAATTGAATATGTTTCCATCTTGACCGATCCTCACCAAATTTCTTCATGACATAATTCATCCAACGGTCAACAAATACTTTTATATGTTGTCATTAATATTATTTATACGTGCTGTGGGGGGGAATAAGTGGCACTTTAGATGATTTCCCAGCATCATTTCTTTCTAAAATGAAACGTGGTGGCTTCCGTAGAATACTCCCTAAAATTTTCCAGTTTTTTCGAAGAAAACTTCAAACAGAAGCGATATTTATTTAAAATTCATTCAATAGTTTGTTTTTTTAATTCCGAATTTTGGTAGTATATCTAGTAAAGTTATCTTTAACATTAATGGCTTGTAGTACCGTATATTATTATATTAAAATTGAACTTAGAAATCCTAGCCTCTAATATATTTTGCTCAAGGCAATATTTTGCATATAAGTGTTTGGTAACAGTTGAAAGGAAATAATTGGAGCCTTTTTTATAGAGAAAAATCACGAAAACCTGAAAAAACAAAGAATGCTTATTAAAATGGCATTTCCGGTTGAAAGAATTTGGTTAGATTTCCTCCTGGTATCCATATGGATTATTAAGTTCAAGAACTTCCTGTGATTTTTCTTTTTTTATTTTGTTCTTCTCACGATTCACAAATCTGCAGAGCATCATTTAAATCTCCTTTTGATGTTTGTAATTCCGGTGAAAACTCAAATTGGAAATTATGATCCAATAACAGAAAGTGAAAATTGAACGAGAAGAGATAGCGCCATGTCAAGATTGAAACATATTTAAAATTGGCATAAAAAGAAATGTATTACTAGAGAACGATTTAATTGAAAAGTTATATTTCAGAATTAGTTTTTATATTTAGATTGACTTGGAACCCACGTATACGACTTAAAAGACCCGAACATTAATAGTCGCTATCGCCTAGTCAAAGACTACTCGACAACAGATCTAATCTTTCATTAAACAATAAACGACTCATTTACACTATATTAAAATGTACCTGGACATATGGCATCGAACTATGAGTTTCAACGAAATGTTCAAATCTCCATAGAATTCAATTCCTTCAGTCCAAAATCCTTCGCACTGTCGTTAACGCTCCATTTTATGTTTCAAATCTAAACTATAGGTACAGATCTAGAAATTCCTTTTGTAAGTGAGGTTGCCCGAACCCGATATATTCCATCAGATTTTTTATTCCCCCTCTAACTACCCCTCGTTGCATTCCAGATAATCTTCCCAGGCGTTTAAGGCACCGGTGGCGTCGCGATTGAAGAGAGCAGATGAAGAGAGGCAATTAATTCGAATAATTAATCATGGAATGTTACTGCTGGGTAGCTTCTCCCCTCGTTTAGTATGTGAGGTGTGTCAGCGGTATGTCAGAACTATTAGCCCTGGAGTGACAATTCAAATAAATAAATAAAAGAAAATTAAAAAAAGCTTTATATTTATACTTTTTTGTGTAATAACTCGAAATTTAAAGGTGACGAATAATTTTATGTCGAGTGATGACAGCATCTCCAACCCAGGAGGAATGCCTTTGAAATTGTCTCTATTGAATGAATGATGTCCGAAAATAATTTGCATATTTTTCTTATCAATAAGTTGAACTTGATAAGGCTTTCACATTATTTATTGTATTATCTCAACGAGTCAGTAACGTCCTCACACACACCTAGGCTATTTATTCAAACAACGATCTTCTCTTTCATCGTCTGATGGCTTTACAAAAGAAGAATAAAGGTAAACGACTCAGGTTCACCTTTAATAAAAAAAAAAAAAAAAGAAATTATTAATTACAGTAATTACAAACAAACAAGATGAATAACTGTTATTTTAGTACATTATTTCATTTTATTACGCCAACCGTCTTAAAAGGAGTAAGTATTTGCCACACCCCTGATATTTTCGCCCTATTAAAGTATCTCTGCAACAAGTTTGAATGAAAGTTGATAGGTAATTATATATATATATATTTTTTTTTTTTTTTTTTTTTTTTTTTAAACTTGAATCAAATCTATGTGGGCAGATAGATAATAACAAATGTTCACTTCCACATAAACACACACACACACACACACAAAACTACATTATACTTAATATTTAGTTTGTAGATGATGAGAAATGGCGGATTGTTAGAAAATTAAAAGTTTAATATCTGATAGGGTAGTAATTTGCTCCAGATATCTTGATTATTTCATCTCCGCGTTATACTGAAGATAATTGATTTTTTTTTTCTTAATAATTGATAAAAATGAAAGTTATATATTAAAAACATAGATATTCTATTTTGAAGAATTAGTATATATATTATGTAAATCATTATAATTAGTTAGTACCTTTATTTCGTAACTGTTATTTCATAGACACTCTTATTTCAAGAACAGTTTTGCAGATAAAATTGGTTATTTTATTTTCAGTTAATTTATTTATAATTATTTTATAATGAAAAGTGATTTAAATTTAAAGTATTAATTTAATACTAATTGAATAAAGATTAAAGATTAATTATTATAATATAGAAGAATTTTTCCTTCTAATGTAATAATTGTTTATATAATTACTCTTTTCTCTTTTTTTTTTTTAAGGTAAATTAATGGATGTAATTAATGATTTATAATAAATTAATGTGATATTAATTATATATCTTATTCTCTGATAGTTCTTATTCTCTTATACTTCCTACTTCTACTAGTATAGGTAAAAGTTTGTGAAAGACAGCTAAAAATTCTGTTTGAATTTTTTTTCTATATATATATATATATACAATTTATATAATACACATATATATAGAAAACAAGAGTGAAGCGGGCACAAAAAGAAATTAGTGAATCTAACTCTATTGTTAGCTACAATACATTCAAAACTCCCAATTTATTATTCGAATAGGCATTTTTTCTGATAAACATTATGGTTAGAATAGAGATTATCTTTCCAGCGAAAGCTCAGTGCACCATACTGGGAACACTGTATTATCTCACTGTTTATCAACACTTCCTGACGATGGGCCAAACCCCCGAAATCGAAGATGTTTCCAAAATGATACAAGCTATCATAGAAATAGATCTCTCTGTTGTTTTCCAACATCGGCCTGGACCCAACCCACATACATATAATGATATTTTCTTTTTATTTCCATTTCAACCTTCAAAGACCATTGTATCCCCCTGGTACAGTACCAAGTGTATTTCTTTAAGAAATTTCCAAATCTAGCAAGTTATGCGTCGGACATCTCTCTTCCTCCAATTCCCTAAGTTTGGCCAAGGATTTTGTGCCCTTCTCTCTGGATAACGGCATCGCAGTCCATCAAGTGACATTTTGGAGCCTCCTCCAATATTTATTTTATGTTCTAAATGAATTCAATATCCCATTTAGATGAAATCTGATAACAATAATACCCAAAACTCAAATTGAAGCTTACATAGGTTTGGGGGATTTCATTGTATTTAATGTCTTCTCAAAGTATCTCATATAAAGCCACAGAGTTATGAAATTCTTAATAATAATGATATTGTGCTTACTATTACATAATCATACAATTCATTATCTAAGAAATGTGTTCGGATATTTAAAAAAAGAGAGCAGATGTTGTTTAAAATATAAAACGTTAGTCACACTTAATTTCACACAAGTGTTGTGAGAGTTTTCTTTTATTGCGTTCTTAAAAGTTTTACTTTCATTTTTCATTGTTTTGTTTTGGTTTATTTTTATTTTCTTTTTGAAAACAGTGTTGACTTTATTACTGAATGGGGCCCATGGACAGAAGGATTAGTTATTTCAATTATTTCACTTGAATTGTTGGCATACATTGAAATTAAATATTTTCGAATTAATAAGAAAGTGAAATTGTTGAATTTCTAGCAGTTAAAAAAGAAATTGATTTCACTTTGGTTTAATTTTTTGGTCAAGAATTAAGGCTTAACATCAACTAGTGATTTGCTTTTACAAAGTTGCGGAAATCTAAGTCATTAACTTTGGCAATAGAATCCCCACTTCATTGATTGACAGATAGGTCATTCAGTATGGTCAATTTGAATACTTATCTAGGAAATTGGAACCTAAACAAAAGTAAGCTGTGTATAAGGCTTGTACATAAATTTCATTTAAAAAATATAATAGTAATATGAAAGAAGCTCTTTTTGAAGTCTGAGGTTAATTCAGCCATGCCGAACAGATAGAAGTTACATGCGGTTTTGAAGAAGTCGCTACTCGTTTACCATCTTCGTCGGGTAAATTATCTTCATAGTTCTGAATTTTGTGTATTTCGCTTACAGAGGAAACTACACAGGATAAAGTTGCTATGTAAGAAGTAGAGTAGCTGGAAATTATTCTGATAGATAAAAAGAAGGTTCAGGTACGATTCGTCGTCTTCACCAGAAATGTTGGGCATATTTAACAAATAACTCTTCTTTATTCACTTTTACTTTCTACTATTATTTTTTACAACTTTATTGGCTGGTAAAAAATATTTATTAATTCAGTGAAAACTCTGGATGTAAATTCAGGTTTTTTCTTTTGGAGCAATCCAGCCAGTTTATTAACTAATTTATAATTTCACATAACTTTTCTTCTTTATTTCAAGGCGCAGTACTACTAGTTTTGGGAAGGAAACAGTTTCCCCTCTTCAGTTAATACCATTATTTATTTATTTATTTATAAAATAAATTAGAACCATTGAAATATAGATAGTTGTGTATTCCTAGAAAAGTCAAGCACATGTTTGTAGGTTATATGTTAAAACAGAAATCTTCAAGTTAAAATGGAAATTGTGATGGAAGCAAGAAGCAGAAAATTCGAATTTTGAAATATATTTTTTAGAAAAGAGAAGATTTTCGAGCCAAAACTGGACAGTTGGCTAACAAAAGGGTGAGGAACCGTTAGTGAAGGACAAACACTTGGCCAAACTCTATTGTAAAAAACCCCAATATAAATGTGCAATCTAATATAAATAAGAGACCAAAAGTTACACAAAATCAGTTTTACACAAAGTCACTTGAAGTCTGCAAGAAGTCTTCAACGCGTCACATCATTATATTTTCAAGAAGTATTTCTACATTGTCACTCTCTCCGTATATTTACTTATCCTAGTTTTATATTTGGTTTAGCTCGTATTTATGTATAAATATATTAATCTAGTCATTAAATTAGTTGTTCTCTAAGCGTTGTTAAATTCTATTCCCTAACTCACTAAGTCCTTCTCATATTTCTTTAAATTACTACGCCCTTAAAAACCGCTCATGCCAAGCTACAAACTAACATACATCAAACACTCAACCAGTACATCTAAAATTTCCTCCAAAAAAACTCAACTAGCACAACTAGAAAATTATGTGCATTCATAATTAATAATACAGAGGAGACTACACAGGATGAAGTTGCTATGTAAGAAGTAGAGTAGCTGGAAATTATTCTGAAAGATAAAAAGAAGGTTCAGGTACGATTCGTCGTCTTCACCAGAAATGTTGGGCATATTTAACAAATAACTCTTCTTTATTCACTTTTACTTTCTACTATTATTTTTTACAACTTTATTGGCTGGTAAAAAATATTTATTAATTCAGTGAAAACTCAGGATGTAAATTCAGGTATTTTCTTTTGGAACAATCCAGCCAGATTATTAATTAATTTATAATTTCACATAGTTTTTCTTCTTTATTTCAAGGCGCAGTACTACTAGTTTTGGGAAGAAAACAGTTTTCCCTCGTCAACTGGCTGGATACTCCAAAAAAAAAAACTTGGATTTAGACACTGAATTTTCATTGAATTAATTACTCCAAGAAGTATACATTTGCGATCACCTCAAAAGTTCAAAATTGAGTTTTCATCTCGGTTAAATACTGAATACTTTTTTGTGTTGTATGAACCAAATATCCCCCCAAAAAAAAGTTGCTAGGAGCTCAGAAACTTGGGATATTCCATGTAAGTTCCACCACCGTATCTGACAATAAATGTTGATAGAAATCTATCAACTGGAAATGCGAGATTTTTTTTTTTTTCAGTTTTCTACGATTTTGTCGCTAACGATTTTCTTTAAACATCGCAAACTAATTATCCACATCAGGGCCTATCAGTTTTACAAGAAATATTTGATTTTACGCTCTTCTAGGTGACCTACAATATTGGCTTAAATTTTAATTACCACTGCTATAAAGCATTACTAATTGATAAGACAAAAGGCGCTGTTTGGTAAACATGTATTATCCCCACCTTCTGTATAATATAATACAAATCTAATTAAATGTTTTATATTAACATTGCAAGTTTGAACTAAATTTATCTATTATAATTGTAATAATTCAGTTAGAGAAAATTATCTCAGTGAATGTTTTACATTAGATATTTCTAAATTTTCAAATTATGCTGATTTTTCGTTAGTTTATCCTGTTTGCAACATATTTTATTCATATTATGGCTATTGAGCGTTAACAATTCAACATAGCTGTCAATATATCCTCATTAAAGTCTTACAACACTGTGTTCCAATTTATCCAAATAGTTTTACAACGATCACGTCATTATATCGTGCTGGAACGTAATGTGCTTGGAATTATTGTACAGGTTTATTATGCCTAAACAATCATTTGTTTGTTTTCATACAAGGCATTCAAAAAGCGTGTTAAATAAAATTGTAAGAGAATATTGAATGCAATGGCTGATTGCATATGTTGTCAATATAGAATAATTATAAGACATTTTTCTTTCATATTCATTTAATATTACAATATGGCGAACAAAAAATATTATTCAGCAGAATTGTAATAAGAATAATAAAAGCCAGATGATTGCTTATCCATATTTGGCAAAGTTGCGATATATATAATAACAGAACTTTGATGAGTTCATATAGAGTGAGAGGCGCAATCAGATGCTGCAATGTTAATTGTCTTCAGCTGCTCTTTACCAGGGAGAACACCAGAATTATTCTTCTGATTTTTTTTTTATACCGCTCTCTTTTTGTATTTACTGCTTACTCTCTTAACTCTAACTGCTAGCCTTCTTCGCAGTTAGAGATCCGTTAACTTGACAACCATGACACGGCATATTACAAATGAAGATAGATTACCTTTCAACTGACACAGATCATTACAGTATCTTTGTCTAATGATTTCATTTGATTCTCATATTATCTGCTAAGGATGCTGTAAAAGTTTCCATGTTTATTTCATACAAAATAATTTCATTCTACCTGATGCATGAAAATAGAATAATAGAAAAAACTTGCATATACAGTAACATTAAAATGTATAATATTCATGGGATTAAGTTTTGATAGAACTGAAGAAAATGAGAAAATAACTTTATCATTTCTGTTCGGAACCCTTTTATTTTTATCAGTTAGTATCGGATTTTTTCATAACTCAAAACGACTTTGATTTTTAACTGTCTTTGAGACGTGATTAGTTTTGATTTTTTGAGCTAGTCCGGTTGTATTTTTGACGTTTATCAAAACGTCCATCCAATTAAAAGAACTGATTTCTTTTTATTAGAGTAATCTTTCATGGTAGAATGGCCAATAAAATCTGTGATATTCACTTTTCATCTTTGTCCACTTTTGTTCATCTTTTGAGAATTTTATTGAGCTGGGTTTTTGTTTTCAAATTCCTATTCTCAGCATATTTTCCTATTTTACATTTAAGAGGAGTCAATTCATTTTTATTCTTTGTCTTTGCCGCCGTTTCCTTCCAGCCCGCATTAATCATCAGCTCTTCTTCTCATTACCCTTGCTAGTCTAACTCTGCTTCGAGTAGATCCATTTTTCCACTTTTTCTGGCCTTCTTCCTTCTGGCTATCTTTTAAGGTATCGTTACCATGGCTTTTTTCTTTTATAAAATCTATCTCCATCCTTATATTTACAGTCCTCTTTCTCTCCTTCCTGGTCTTTTGCATATATCTCTTCCAACTTCTCCATCTATACTATTTTCACCTCGCATAGACCCTCTGATAGTTGGCCCATATTTCAGCCCCTTATGATGGAATACAATTTTTTTTTTCTGCTCCTCGGGAAAATCTTACTACAATGCACTTGATGAAACAGTCTCATTGCTTCCGAACTTGTGTACTCCTTCCTTGTATCTCTTTTTCAAAAACTGAAGCCAAGTATTTCAAGGATTTTACTCTTTTTAGATCTTTAAAAAAAAAAAATCATTTGCTGAAAAAGATGACAAGAGGAATGACTTCATAATGGACAAAGAAGATTTTTCCAGATGCTACCGCCAGACAAACTTGGATCCTAACTTAACAAATCTTTCTATTAGATATTCAGCATTAATAATCCTTAATAATAAGTGGGGGCAACCTTTAAAATTGCCCATCGCGGCAGAAGTGGATTTATCAAAGAATTTATTGTTTCACAGGCTTTGATTCAAAGATAATGCGCTATAAAAGCTAGCTTGAGTCGTACCAAAGTTAATAAATGTTTTTAGTTCGGTCAAGAAACCTGCTATTTACCGGTGACGCGTGAATAGTGCGTCAGAAATGCCAGGAAAAAATTGCATAGAAAAGATATAGAATTCTCGATGAAATGTGGCTGGAGTTTTGCCCAAAGTCACCCAATGTTTGTGACGGCATTTCTTCTTTTGTTACAATTCCAGTCACCCTGTGCTCATTGTCAGAACCTCATTGTTGAATGTACGAACAGTGGTTCATATCCATGTTAGATATGATCCTCCATGTCAGATATTTCCTCTTTTTCTTTGCACTTTTGTGTCTGCCTAAGAAGGCTAAGTTAATAATGAAGAATGTTGTAAATTCATTGGTTTCATTACGTATTCAAATTTTTCAATCACCATATTAAAATAAACAGTGCTACTGCTGGCAATTCAGTATATAATATTATCTATTACCTAGGAGTGAGGTCACGGCAGACTTAGTAGAGATCTTGCCAGTATATTTATATATAATAATAAAAATAACACCTGTGACTCCAAATATAGAATGTGTTGGCGCACCCTGTATGCCATAACTTCTTTTTCATTTTTAGTTTGGCTTTGACGATTTAGTCGCCTTGACATTTGCACTTGACAGGAGGACCGGTCGGGCCCCCATACACGCATGCATTAAGTTTTCTATCTACTTATCTATTGTCAATTCTTGTGACAGATGATTGTATTATGTGACAGGCCTATACCAACACAACACTTCTCATCGCGAATCGTTTTTTTTTCAACAAGATTTAATGGCACGTTAAATAGGTTTGGATACATATATCTCTTGTTCCACGGGTATACCCTCCTACAAAAAAAATGTTTGTAACATTGAATAAAATAAATCAAATTTTAGTTGCCTCACCTTTATCACCTAAGTAATTGCATATCCCTTGACCTAGTTTCCAAATATAATTCCATTGAATTATTTATTTCATTAATACCAACTTCTACACAATTTTTTATTTATTTTATTTACAAAAATTTCTAACTGTAAATTTCAATAAACTAGAAACGTAAATTAAAAAAAAAATAAAAGGAAGGAAATCTAATGCTTTTGAAACTTTCAGTAGTTTGTGTGTTTTATTATTTGGTTGTTGTTTTGATTGTAATCACTGTTGCGTAAATAATTATTCCAAACTTTTACTCAGAACTAA
Organism: Triatoma infestans; assembly: GCA_011037195.1. Lineage (NCBI taxonomy): Eukaryota > Metazoa > Arthropoda > Insecta > Hemiptera > Reduviidae > Triatoma > Triatoma infestans. Next base: position 10,270 of record JAAEAF010011521.1, on the reverse strand, counting down.
CAACACAATTGGCGAGCGGGGAACATGAGGGCTTGATGACCTCCATTATTATATGTTTTGTGTCATTAATCAAACTATCCTATTGTACTTATGTGGCTGGTGCAATCAACCTATTGTCACTCGACATGTCTTTATAGAAATACAGCTAGTTATATTTTTATTTTATATTATGAATGTTTTATTGCCGATACAAACAAATTTGAGAGTCATAAAATCAGCCGAGCCTTCCAACACCTGCAAATCCAGAAATCCTTAAACATCCTTTCTGATATAATCTTCCTATCTGACGTAACCAAAGTCCGTTATAAGAAATTTCATAGCACTTTATATTCAAACTCATTTTAGTTTTTTTTTTTTTAATCAACGATTTCCATCCAGAATACTTCCCATAATTCTAAACTTCTGAAACTTGATTTCGAATGCTAACTGATTGGGATACCAAATTTGCTGTCAGCGAAATGTCACTGTGAGTTTCAAGGCATTTTCAGATATTTTACGGGGCATTAGTGGCTTTAAGGAGACCTTTCAACAATGCGGCTTTTGCCGAACCCCCCTCCTTTGTATGGGTTTTGGGGCACAATGCGAAACACACATTCATCTTATTCCACATTGAGTTTTAGGATATTAGGTTTCATATTTTCATAAGGAACAATGTCTGTGTAAGAGCTTAGATGGTTATCGCTTAAGGTTATTATCTGGTTTGTTTGACTGACTCTATATGGATCCGGTTTAGGTAATTAGGTTTCTTAGGCCCATTTTTTGTTGATGTTTTTTCCGTAGGCTTTGCATGTTTTCCCAAAATTTCCGTCATTCAAAAATAATAATAACGCTAACTAACACCTGCGTTCAGAAGTAGTAGGTTTAACGTCTCCAATTACAAACACTAGTTTACTGCCACATACAGCTTCACTTTTAAGACGAATATATCAACAACAAAACCCAACGCAACGGGCGGGCCTGTCAATCTTTTAGCTTTTTTTTTGGATTGTAGCTGCTTTATCATTGCTGTCACCATAAAAATTTTTACTTCATTATTAGCTACTACAAATTAGTGTGTAATGATAGAAGTTATTTTTTAATTAGTTACAATCACTCAATATGTAATGATTCACACAAAAGAAAAATGGTAAGCCAAAAGCGTATATTATTAGATACCCTAAAAGAATGGTTGATTGCATGGTATCACCATAAATGTTACTTATTACAACAGAAAATTGTCCTTAATTACTAATAAATTCGTATGTCCACTATTTCATTTCCAAATTTTGGTTCTCCATATTAACCGTTTAATTTAATCAGCGTATTGCTTCCGAATTTTTGAACACTTATCTCCATTTGTTATTCATTTAATTGAAAAAAGTATACTCGCCGTTTCTTGATTTCATACAAGCGATCGGAAAGAACTTTTGAGTCATCCTAAAAATTTAAAAAATTGTAGCTTTAAATGCGTTTATTTGTTCTTAAAAAAATCTAAGAACAAATTTTTCAGAGGAACTAGAACAGAAAAAAAAAAAAATTATCAGTTAATCTGAACATTTTTTACTCTGATTTGGCCATGTAATTTAAATTTACTTGTTTAACCTTTATAGTATTTATTAACTCTTTCGTTTTTCACCTTTGTAGCAATTATTTTTTTTAAGGAAAGGTCGTTCACTTAAAAAAGCTTTTAAAGGAAAGAAAAATGTGGTTTATCAGTTGGTAACGGTTCTTTAGTCTTTTTTTTTTTTGGACAACATTATTATATGTAGGAACACTTTTTTATTATATTTAACGCCTGATGAAGTAGATAATGTATATATTGTAGGTTAAAAATTACATTATAATGAACTGTAAATGTACAATCAATATTATTAAAGGGCTTTATTTTGAAATTGCAATTACTAAATTAACTATATAAAGATCGTTTAATAAACTCAATTGGAAACATTGAAACAATTGTGGTATTAAATTGTATAACAGGATATTAAACACCTACGTTCTGCGTTAATTACATCATTTATACCAGTTGTTAAAAAAGAACAAGTGCTAATTCCTTTTTTATTATGTTTCTTTTTAAATTGCCTTAAAATAGCAATAATTAGATATTAATTACTTTTTATTGTATTTTTTTGAACCATTAAATATTTATTAATTATAATTTAATTAAAACAGTAATTATTGTAAATATATTATTTTTGTAAAAATAAAATTAAAATTGTTACAAGGCTTCTTTTTGTTCTTGTTTTCAGTTGTGTAACATTGAAACGTATTTATGCGGTTTCTTTCTGATTGTAGTTACCTTTTTATTAGAAAAGAGATAAATCAAATATTTCAATAATATATTTTGAATTTATTTTTTATTTTTTTAATATACATATACAAAGGTATTATAATATTTGTATTTATAAATTAATTTGTGGGCGCATTTTATTTTTATTTTTTTTATTAGGATTTAAAATTGTTTGTTAAATCGCACATAGTTTGCTTCCTCGGTTTTATTCTGTGATCTGTCAAATAGTTACTACGTATATCTCACTTATTACCTATTTATTGCACATCCATCTTTTGGGCTATACAGTGATTAGTTCTTTTTAATGTGAAACAAATTACTAAAGTTCTTACTTAGATCAGATTTAATCATTGCAATTTTTTTTTTTTTTTAATTATGTAGCGATAATTATCCCGGGGTTTCTGTTTTATTTTAAGTAATCAATATTCTTGGTTTCATGTTAGCATAAATTAATCTTCCAATAATTTCTATTTTTTTTTTTCCTTTTTCTAATTATTGTGAACTTTTATTGCTTCTCTACATTTGTGTTGGTGATTACATAAAAAGAAATCTATTCACGGCCACTGTTATCTACACCTGGCCTTGCGGCCCTCTATAAGGTTTCTGGATTGTAAAGAAAAGTGTATTTTCTTACTACGCTGGAAATTAGAAATAATTTTTATATATTAAATTTCTATTATAGTTCAACAGTATTTTACACAAATCTAGTTGATATACGAATTAGCTTGTAACGTTTCTATTAACATTCCCGGCATGCTTTCAAGTAGAACCTACGTGAAACGAAATTATATTTTAACAAGACTATGTAGAATTCTTATTCTTTGCCAGTAGTGAGTATGTGCTTTTGAGTCTTGCATTGTGAGCTTCCTTCTAGAAACTTTTCCAGTTTCTCTTCCCCATCTCCATGTGCTTTCTCCGCCACGAAGGTTTTCCTCCATAATTTTTTTAGCCGTTCATTTCTTCCAATTGATGTTTTATGTCGTCCTTCCTAGGCTGTCATTTCTTGCTTTATTCACTACCATATGCATTTAGAATGTCGCATTTAGTCGTCGCCCTAAATCCAGTTGGGAATTTAATGAGGCTCGCTGGGTTCCAATATTTCTCACACATTAAAGGATCAGTTGTGGAAACTATTGTGGTCGACCTGCTGCTGCTGCGTTCTTGTATCATATTGTGTTCTACAGTTCCATCTTTTATTCAAAATAGTTCAAGATTTTTACAATATCTGGGATTTTATGCTCTTAGTATTGCTGATATAATCTTCTTTATTAATTAATAAAAGGATTTCTTGATTTAATTTTGTTCTTTCTTTAATTCATTGAATAAGTTGAGAATTGGTCATGTAATTTTATGGTTAAAAACTTTTAGTATTGTTAGAGTATTTTATAGAATAAGTTGTTCATAGAAAGTTGAGCACCACGTGGTCACCATCTAAATTGCATTGTATTTTAGGTTTTTATAGATTGCATTTTGCCAAAAATTAATTTTTTTCTTTTAAATAGGCCTGCAACTAGAAAATATAGTTTAATTAAGGGTAAAGCAATATGTAAAATTTCTATTAGATCTGTTAATTCATTGCCTACTAGTAACCTACCATCTTCGTTGTTAGCTAGGTGATACTCTCGACACAGTAAGTAATGAATTAATAGATTTAATAAAATTTTACGTATTGCATTACAATTAATTAAACTATATTTTCTACTTGCATGGCTATTTAAAAAAAAAAATTATTTTTTAATTCTATAAAAAACTAACATACAACACAATTTAGATGGTGACCACTTGGTGCTCAACTTTCTATGAACAATTTATTCTATAGAATACTCTTAACAATATTAAAAGTTTGTAACCATAAAATTACATAACCAATTCTCAACTTATTCAATGAATTAAAGAAAGTACAAAATTAAATCAAGGAATCCTTTTATTAATTAATAACGCAGATTAATAATCATTTCACTTGCTCTGACTAGTGACAAATTGTTGCTCTTAGTATGCTTATTTCGGTTGCTTCAGATTCTGGCTATCAAGTTCGCGCAGAGAGTTAACTTCAATTAGTGTGTATCAGAAAGTTATAGTTGAAGTCAACGAACGCATGCTTCAAACGGATAAAATCCCAGCATTGTGGATTCAACCACATATTCAATAATATTTGAAATATTCCACCATCTTGGACTTTACGTTAATTCATCTAAAATATATTGAAGTTTTATATATTTGATTCCAGTTATCGGCAGATACTTTCCAACATCCTCATATTTTGAAATTAATTTTAAATTTTTCAGATTATTTTGGCTCCAGTAAAAAAAACCTAATGAAAAATCGAAAGATTCATAAGATTCAATTCCGTCACATTATTTTTATTTTTTTTTGGTAAATCCTAAAATAATACGAAATGCACGTACCACCAAGGACAGACAGCTTTTTTTCAGATATACAGTAACACTTCATGCGGTTACTTTAAAATAAAAAGTTCTAATATACTGACAAAATAAGGAAACCAGTTTTGTTAAAACACATTATATAACCAGTTCTTGGGAATCATTTTTTTTTTTTTTTTTTTAGTTTTTGAGTTAGCGGTTTTTTTGGCCTATTTATAAAAAGTTGACTGTTTTTTTTTTTTGTTTTTTTTGGTCAAATAGAAAATTTTAAGGTTGTTTTTATTAACAGAATTGTTGTATCTCAATTGGTGTAAGTGGTTAGTCAACTGGATAAATTACTTACAAGTAATATATAATATTTAATTATGAACCTATGTGATTCAGTTCATAAATTTATTCATTAAAATGTCTAAATAATTATTAGAAAATTACAGGCGCCCAAAGTGAAATTTCTTTTTAGCGAAATTCCCACTTACGCACACCACATCATACTGCGTACAACTCTTTAATTCTTTCGGTCTAGTTGCCAAACGGCCAGTGAGTGAAAACCTGTGTTTAATTGTATGATTACGGTTAGCAACAACAGCGCTCTCTGACATTAATTAAATGAAAGTGAAATTTTTTTTTTTTTTTTTGTAAACATAGTACTTCTTTATATTTTCAACTACATATTATAACAGAAAGTATCCATTAAAAACTTACATGTTATTTAATTTCTTTTTATATCTTTAGTTAAAAAAAAAGAAAGAAATAATTTTGTCTTATATCATTTTCTTCCTTAAGGAATAACAAACAAGATTTAATTTGCCCACTCTGCTTGGAGAACTTTCTTTAATTTTGTTTTTTATTTGCACTTATTTCCAGGCTAATTTATGTTGTCCTTCTAGTATTATAGCTGTTAAGTAACTTCATACATTGTTATTTTGAGTTTAACATATTGCCGGAATTCAAATCACATCTATAAAGTTCTATTGATAATCATATTGGCTTAGATAATTTTAATAATTTTGCTCCAGTTTCAATCGGTAAATCCATTCGACAGTTATGCTGCTCCCCTTTGAAAAATTATATATACATGTAGGGGTAGTGAACCCCCACCACTCATCCACTCTAGCGGAAAGAAACAGCCCCTCTCGCAAAGAGAGGAGAGGCTCGGCCAGTATATATATGTATATGAGAGATAGGCAATGAGACATCATTCAGATAGAATTCTGTTGATTTACACATCAGTTTAACATCGCTCCGTTCATATCTTCTTAGCCACGTCAGTCTGTCAGTTCAGTTCAGTTCAGTTAGTGTAAAGTCCTTGGCAGTCATTCAAATACATATATATCAATTATATATCTTAAACCAAATCTTAAGGTGTTATTTATCACTCATCAAGCAACAACCTACATCTCCTCACAGCACCCTTACATTGGTGGCAGCGGTGGGATGATGTAGGGGTAGTGAACCCCCACCACTCATCCACTCTAGCGGAGAGAAACAGCCCCTCTCGCAAAGAGAGGAGAGGCTCGGCCCTGTATATATATAATATATATATGAGAGATAGGCAATGAGACATCATTCAGATAGAATTCTGTTGATATACACATCAGTTTAACATCGCTTCCGTTCATATCTTCTTAGCCACGTCAGTCTGTCAGTTCAGTTCAGTTCAGTTCAGTTAGTGTAAAGTTCTTGGCAGTCATTCATATACATATATATCAATTATATATCTTAAACCAAATCTTAAGGTGTTATTTATCACTCATCAAGCAACAACCTACATCTCCTCACAACACCCTTACATTACATTACTAATCATATTTATTTTTACAGATCAAACATAACATTAACATAATTATTTAGTAAACATTGTTTTGAACTTCTCCTTTTTTTTTTTTTTTGCCCAGCTCCATATCTCTCCGACTTTATAACAATCTACTCAAATATTTACTACTCACACAATTGCTTTCCTTATGGATTTGTTTACATAAATTGGATTATCAACAGCAGTTTTATTGTATTACAATTTTAAGCTAGAATATAATATTTGAAGTAACCATTTCTTATTAATAAAATTCTTCCTACAAAGGATGTGATAATTTCTTTTTCTACTATTTAATTAATAGCAATAATTCTTCACATTTAAACTGGTTTATATATATAAATCTTAAATTATTACTTTGATACATATGTAGAGGATATTCATTAATATTCCCTGCTTAAATAATAAAAACTTCACGTTAAAATTAAATTATATAAATATTTAGTTTAAAACTGTATAAAAAAAAAGCTTTCTGAAAAAAATAGACATCACTTTTTTACTTTCTCTTAGTCTTAGTAACCGGAAGTACTGCGATCGTGTCAAATTTTCGAAATACACGTTTTCACCGGAAATACATGTTTTTAGGTCCTCTGAGTACGAACAAGAAAAAGAAGAATATTTTTAGAGAATGGTTGTGTGTCTGTGTGTGAATAAAAGTGGCAGAAATTTCCAAACTTGGTATTCAATTTTGGTACCAAATCGCATTTGTGTCACACGAAGGTTTCAGAGACAAAATCGATCAACCGCAAATGCGACTTCACCTTTGCGATTTTCATTAAACCTCATCTACTATTTATCTACATACATACATATCTATCACTATTATTTGATTCATTTTTCTGGGAACATTTTATTTTTGGTGGTTCTAAGGGAAACAATTGCGTAAAGTTAACCTTTTTCTTTCCTTCTAAAGAACCAAATCAATACAATTTGTGATTCTAAAACCTATTTTTAATATATAACAATAGAACCAATGGTTGAATGCCATTTTTTTAAGAAAATCAATTAACCGGAAGTTCGACTTTATAGAAAAAAATGTTTTCAAGTTTTTTTGGGGAGGAATTTCCTCAAAAATCACTTTTATAAGAAAAATTTTTTGGGGAAAAAATATTTTAATTTATTGTGCGGAATTTGTGGCGTTAAAGTTACAATAATGTTATTTGAGTATCTTCAATGTCTTTGCTAATGTCTTCTAGACTACAGTGTAACTACGTTGAAGTGACTATATGAGCCAAGGATGCCTGGACCCTGCAAGTTAAACTAACCCTACTTTTTATACTTTGTTAGAGTTCTGAAAAAAAAAAAAAAATCTGGCGTGAAACACTCGCACAACTTTCTCTTACTACTGTTCTCAAAATTATAATTGCCAAATGTTATAGGTTGTGCAACCAAATCTAACGAAATTCGTCGAAAACTAAAAAAAACTGTTCAGTAAAAAAAAGCGCACTTCCGGCTTACTAATTTTCTTAAAACTGGCCAACTTTTTATTTCTAATTAATCACACCATATTTTAATTTTTAATCTAGTTTCCTTTGTAAGTAACAATTTTTCTACTTATAAATGCAAGGTTCCAGACAAAGGAAACTGAGCATGTATTGCTTGTTTGTGTGGTGGTATCATCTTGTTTATTCTTTTTTTTTTTTTAATTCCTTTATTTCACTATTATTGTGTACTTGCCCTTCCAAAATTGGCTTTGTATTTTTTTTCAAATTTTCTTTACACATTCAAACCGTTTTGTTGCTTTTTTAAGTAACTCATTTTCATTAATCTGTTGTTTGAGTAGGTCGAGACAGAAATTAATTTCAGAATATTTAAGTGTAACTGTTTCTCTGAATTCGACTGTTGTGTCAAAATTCACAATATCAAATTCGAATTACCACTTTATAATTACTTGTTAAAAAAACAGTAAATTTGCCATGAAAATATGAAAAATCTCTTTCAAAAAATGCGATAATTTCTCAAATAGGAATAAAGTAGTGAAATAAAACACAAAAAGAAAGACATTTTTTTAAAAACTTAAATACTTTTATAGTAAATGATTCTACACAAATCATTCTAGCCTAGCATTAACAAAAAGATGAAATAGATAGAATATAAAGGTCACATTCAGAATTAAAAAAAAATTGTAAATAAACAAAAAAAGGAGTCCGATTTACATCATCCTTTAAAAATAATAATAATAAAAAATAAAAACGGCTAGTGCTCCGGGCTTTGGGGATAGATCATCGTTTGTACGTGTGTATATTTCCAACATATGAACTCATTGACTCAAGTGTGCCAATTTGGCTACAGGTTTTAAGACTTAACTATTACGGTCACACTCTGAGTTTTGAATATTTCCTATTTGCCAACTGACTGAATAATTTATTATTATAAGTGTCCCATTTAAGAAAGAAATATTATGAATAGTAATTAATCGCTCAAAAAAAAAAAAAAAAAGAAAGAAAGAAAAAGAGCGATAAATAAATAGATAAATAAGCAGCGAATATTATTGATAACACTAACGGTTATTTCTCTAAAACATATAATGTAGAAAAATATATGACACGAATAATGTATGTCAGTTAAATTTATTATTTTGATCTAGTTTATACAAAATTATTCCTTGCAGGATATTACTTGTCTAATTACAACAATATACTATTTGTGACATCAGTATACTGGTGTGAATCAGTCCTATACAACTTTCCCTTATTTGCATATCAATTTTACAAACATTGTTTGAGTATTACTGGTATTACTGGTATGGCAAACACACTCATGTCTCAACCAACAAAGTTTGTAGCGGCAGTTTTACAAGTCCTCCCCCAGAACACCCTTGAAACAATTTTGTCCGCAAAAATCCTTTCCTTCCAAACAAAAGTGAACTTTCTATCTAAGCAGTTTAGATACCAAGATTAATCTAACGAAAATCGTTATAGTCGTTTTGGGGAACATGGGGAAAAAAAATTCAAAATCCAGTTCTGTAAAATCGCACTTCCGGTTAGCCAATTTTCTTCAAATTTGGTATTCTAGCAATGCTTCTAATGATATAAGCGGCAGAATCATAAATTATAATGAAATGTGGTAGTTCCTTAATTAGAAAGCTTAAACATTATTGGCACCGGTCATCAGCAGAACCACCCAAAATCAGTTTTTCCGCGAAAATATTTCAAATAAAAGTGACATACATTTGTGTGTGTGTCTGTATGTATACGAAGTTTAAAGAAAAGGTTTGAGATATTTTCGAGAAAAACGGAAAAACCGTTCAGTAGAGTCGCATTTCCGGTCCTGCCACTCTTCCTTTATCAGATATTTAGTTCATTTATACACAACATATATATATATATATATATATATATATATACGGTGTCCCAAGGTATATGGATAACGACTTTTTCTCGGAAACTAAGATAGCTAGAAAAAAACTAAATAATATATGTCCCCGTAGTTTTTTGTTAGAAATCCAAATTTAATTTGTTTTGGTGCTTCCAGAAGCGAGATACAGGCACCAACTTTATTTCGTTCAAATGGAGAGGTGTGGTTTTTATTGAAGAAATAGATTCCTCTATTTTTTGTAAAAAAAATTTACTTGAACGGATTTTTTTTGTTTTTTCTGTGAGCGATATTTTACAACTTATGAATCAAAACATGATTCCTATAAGAAATTTCAAAATGATATTATAAGGGTTTTTTTTTTATTGAACAAGAAGAAAAGTACTATTTTATTATAAATTTTACTCCTGATTAATTACAGATCTTGTTCGAACTGGCCCCCACCAATTTAGAGATGTATTTCTTTGGTCGTAAGGTACAACTGGCAGGAAAAAG
>JAAEAF010011520.1:0-14196 GCA_011037195.1 Triatoma infestans | reverse complement strand
GTGGGCTTACCTTGTTGGAAACGGCCATATTGGTAATATAATCAGTAAATAATAAGTCTACAGATATTGCAAAATTATTGTATTTCATGTGATGCTAATTGCAATGCTATAATTAATCAAAACAGTAGATATCCTTTTTAATGCTGAATTTAGCGCACAATTGCTCACGTTCTATTGCAAAATTGAAAGCGTTAATGAAGTATTTGAATTAGCGTAATAAGATTGGCATAGTGTGTCCAAAAAATTTTCGCATATCTAATAATTTCGATTTTTTTGTTACTGCTAAAGAAGAAAGTATTGCGATTTGGAAATATATTCGAAATTGAGTATTCTCAAGGACTTATTTTGAATCTAATAAGTACGAAAATGTTTTTAGCGAATGATGTGTGTGTGTGGGTGTGTGTCACATTTGACCTTGATGTCTGGAGAAAAGAAAAACATTGTCCGGAGTTTTCCATACTAACTGCACACAAAGGCCTATCACTTTTATTTCAAAATTTATCCAGGAAATTAATATTTGAAAGTTGCTAAAGAGATGCAACTTGAGCTTCCCTTTTAAGAGCTACTTCAATACAATGAAGTACTAAAACCTATATCATACTAATAACATACATTAAATGTGATAACCGAAAATCTGTATTTTTCAGGATTTTGTCCAAAATCGCTCCAAATTTGTTAACTTTCTGTTGCTGTTCTAAGAGCAAGTATTGCAACGCAGCAAATTTTCCAAAATGATTTTTAACCGCGAATACATGTTTTAAGGACACCAGATTGTGAATAAAATTTCACACCGCTTGCTTTAACAATTTACGTAGATTTGATATAAATCGTAATATACATATGTATATACGAAATCTAATTAGGCAAAAAATAGTCGGACTTACTTTCGGCTATACATTAGATTCAAATTAATAATATATAAGCGATAAATTCGTATAATATATTGAAATTGCACTTTAGAGGAAAGGCTAAACTTCCACACAACACACCATAAATGAATTTAACCTGAAAAGCGTATCAAATAGTAGCGTAGTTGATACATCAAGCTTAAATAAAATCGTTTCCGTTTTCGAGAAAATCGCGAAAAACCAGAAAAACAGATTCAGTAAGGTAGTACTTCCGGTCCACATATTTTGACCGAAACTCCTATTTTCGCGTTCTCTGGTAACACATAAACGAAATAACAAGTTTCGATTTTCAGTTATGCTGACCATACTCACTCTCTCTCTCTCTCTCTCCTTCACACACACACACACACACACACACACACACACACACACACCCCCAACCCACACACCACACACACACACATATATATATTCGAGGGTCTTGCTGTAGAGCTCGTACAGTTAACATCTATTAAAGTGCTCTGTGCTTTTTTTTGGAAAAAAAAACAGTTTGTAGTGAGTTTTAGATTGTGAAAATCGACTTGTATTTGGTTTAAAGTATAAACTTCAAGTTGGCAAAGTTTTAAGAAATTCTACCGAAAGGATTCAGAGAATTTTCAAATTAAAAACTCTAAAAATTGTTTAAAACACTTTTAACAGGTTAGTGAATTTATGTGGTGGGAGATGTGTAGTGGGGATAGTTACTTTGGTCGCTTCTCTGCCTAAATATTTACCTGTTATTTAGAACTAACAAATAAATATTAAACATTTCATAAATAACATTCCGAATAGGGATAGATGTTTGTATTTGTATCAGATTGAATTTGTTTATTTACATAAAGGTATTTCTTTCTTTTATTATTTTTTGTTTATTATGATCTGTATTGGTGATTATTTGTTTGGAGAAATAATAACGGTCTATTAAAAAATTTTGTATAATTTTGTTTTCTCATTTATAGGAAAATTTATATACAGTTCTTAATTCAAATTATGACATTTTCTTACGGTTGTTGTAGTAGTAATAGAAACACATAATGACTGATACAGATAAAATTCTTGAGGCGATTAATTCTTTAAAAATAGGTATTAACAATAATGAGAGTAAAATAGATGATGTTAAAAAAATAGTTATTGAAACAAATAACAAAATTGAAACCATGAGAATTGAAATTGATTCATTAAAAAAGGTAAATAGGGAATTAAAAAGAAGCTATAAGGAACAGAATACAAAAATTAAAATTTTAGAAAAACAAGTTATATGTAGAAATCTTGTTTTGTACGGCATGGAGACCAATTCCAATAATAATTTGGTAATTTTGCAGAAGTATTAAAAATAATAAACACTAATCTAAATGTAATATGTAATGAAAATTATTGGTTTATGTTAAAAAACTTGGTAGAACTTCCGCCAAACAGTCCGTTTTGCTTAAATTCGGGTCCGAGAGGAAACGTAATGATATACTATTTAAAAGAGCACATTTAAAAGGTTCTAATTTATTTCTAATGGAGGATTATACAAAAGATATTAGAGAGGAAAAAAAATTCTCAATAAATTTTACAAACAAGCTAGGGACAGTAAAATCTGGCTATAATTATTTAGTTTTAAATGGAAAAAGGGTATACTGCGAGAATTTACTGATAGGTGGAACTCCAAATTCAAAGAAGAGAAGCACACCTAGAAGAGGAGCAGTACGAAGGCGCACCAGTGCAAGAGATTCAGATGATGCTGTCATACCAACTGAGGACTCTAGTCGACCGTCTACGCCAGTAGGAACACAGCTGGAGCAATGCCTTGGTACTACTGAAAAAAAGAAAACTCAACAAATATTAAAAAAGAAGAAAACCTCTTCTTGTGAGTCGGCTGTTGAATAGCAACTAAAGAATCGTGTAAATAAAGCTAAGGTTTTATTTTGGAATTTAAAAGGCTTTAAAAATATTCAGGATTTTTCTCATTGTTATGATCAGTATGAGATTATGGGTTTCTCTGAGACATGGTTGGAAAAAAATATTAATTATAAATACTTTGATGAGTTTAATTTTGTATTTTCAAATGCCTTAAGAGAAAAAAATGTAGGTCGGGCAAGCGGTGGTTTACTTCTTGCAATAAAAAATTATTATAATTATGATATAATAAATATTTCTAATTATTGGATTTTTGTTAAAATTCATCTTGGAGATATTCAATTTATCGTGGGGTTAATTTATTTTAAACCAAGTATTGATCTAATATATATGTTGGATTGTTTTGATTTGTTAATAAAGGATCTTGTTTCTGATTACTATTACTGTCCGATTCTGTTTTGCGGCGATTTTAATTGCCGTATTGGTAATATGACTGGTTGTTCTGAAGAAGTTTTTGATGAATGCAATTTCTCAGGAGCTCGACTGAGTCTAGATACTTGTGTCAATACTAAAGGGAAATAATTAATAGAATTCTTAGAGAAGTCATCTTTTGCAGTATTAAACGGAAGAGCGGTAGGTGATACTCCTGGTCAGTTTACCTTTATTGGAACACAGGGTAGCAACGTTATTGATATTGCATGTTGCGATACTAAACATATGGATTTTTGTTTAGATTTTAAGGTGAAAAACAACTTCGTAACTGCTTCCGATCATTTCCCTTTAACTATCATGCTTGATTATTCAGTTAAAACTAATAATTTTGACCGTCAAACAGTACACAAGGAAATTATTACATGGAATAATGATATTGCTGTAAAATTTAACAATGAAATGTTTCTCTCCCCCAAAGTGGCAATAGATTTTACACTTTCAAATACCCTTTTATATAATAACTTACTGGATGCTATGAACAAAGTCTTTAATGAATTAAATTTGATTAAATCTGTGACTTTTAGTAACAAAACTAAACCAAATAAACCATGGTTCGATATTGATTGCGTACATGCTAAACTTACTGTAAAGCAGAGTTTAAAGATATTTAAAATTAGTAACTTTAAAGAAGAGCACAGGGCCAATTTATAAAGATAAAGAAAAACTTTATAAATCTTTTAAAAAGAAAGAAGAAAATGTATGAATCTGATTGTTTGTTAAAGCTGTCTGATTGTAAAAATACTCTTGTTTTAGCAAACACTACATTTCGGTCAAGACCTAAAACAGAACAGCTACCACTTGCTATTTGGGCCCAATATTTAGCAGAATGGTACCAAAGCGAACCATGTGAATTCACATTTTTTTTTCGGAGCAGACCATCCTTTTCTTGATACAGAAATAACGTTTAGTGAACTTACTGGTGCATTAATGTCCAGTAAAAATGGAAAAACTCCTGGTAATGATAATGTAAAATACGAAATGTTTAAAAATCTCCCTCAAAACTGGCTTTTGTATTTGAACGTTTTATTCAATAAAATACTAGAAAGAAAAAACTGTACCACAGCGTTGGGGTGAAATTACTTTAACAATGATACACAAAAAAGGCCCCAAGGATAACCCTGACAATTATCGAGGGATAGCAATTATAAACTGTATTGTTAAAATCTTTATGCAGATTATTAAGAACGGATTAGAGGAATGGGTTGAAAACTTGGGCGTATTGCCTGAATGCCAGTCTGGCTTCCGTAAGGGTCGCGGATGTACTGATAATCTGTTTTCACTTGCTGCACTTATTGGAGTTCACCTCCGCCTACCAGGAAGGAAACTATTTATGTGCTTTGTTGACTTTCGGCAGACTTTTGATTCTCTTCAACATCTCTTAATTTGGCGGAAGTTGTATGATCTGGGAGTCAGTGCTAAACTAGTTAGAATCTTAAAAGATCTCTACTCTAAAGCTTGCGTCAAGATTTGACTGCTGACGGTTGTTTGCCAGAAATGTGTGTGTCAAAAGGAGTATTACAGGGTGAGACGCTCAGCCCCCTTCTTTTTAACATTTTCCTCAGTGATTTTGAATATTTTTTCAGAAATGAAGGTTGTTTGGGGGTGAATATTGAAGATAAATCTGACGTTTTAAGCCTGTTTTATGCTGATGATCTCATTTTAATGGTGGAGAGTAAGAGAGATTTGAATAAAAAAATTACGGTATTGTCTAAATATTGCACCTTAAATAAACTGGAGGTAAATATTGATAAAACTAAGATTACTATATTTAATAAAGGGGGAAGAACTTTAATAAAAAATAAGAAACATGAATTTAGATATAACAATAAGCAACTGGAAATTGTTAAAACATTTCAATATCTAGGTGTCAATTTTTCAAAGTCGGGGCTGTTTTTAGAGGCAGCCAAGAAAGCAGTTATAAAAACAAACGTAGCATGTGGTGCTGTATTTAGATTATTTACAAACGCCAAGCTTCATTCCTGGGATTCCCGAATGCTACTGTATGAGTCTATTGTTTTAAGCACCCTGTTATTTGGAGCTGCAGTCTGGTCATTACGTTATGTGGACAGATTAGAAATATGTCAGTTGAATTTCTTCAAAAGATTACTATCTCTTGGCCGTACTACCCCTAATTTTGCTGTAAGGTTGGAAAGTGGAATTTGTAATTTGAAAGTACAAGTAGCAAAATTATCTATTAGATGGTTGTGTAGACTATTAGAAATGGATAGAACTAGACTGCCAAGAATCTGTTATGAACGTTTGAAGAAGTTGGATACCAGTCTGCTGAATAAAACAGAATATAACTGGGTCTCTCAATGCAAGCAATTTTTTGTAGAATATGATTTTTACTATTTATGGGAGAGCCAAGATCCTACACTTATAAAACGAAATTTAAAAAGAATATTGGGCATGATGAGCCAGAAATTAAGGGAAGAAGATTTAGCAAATTGTAAACGTTCACAATTTAGTACTATATACTCTTCATTAGCAACTAATTTTAATACAGAAGCCCAACCTTATTTAAAACTAAATCTTCCAATAGACATTGTTAGGACGATAGCACAGTTAAGAACAAGCAATAAACACTTTACAGTATTAAATATCAACAGGTCCAAATATACCATCACACCAGCCGAGCTGTGTACTATCTGCAATCTGAACCAGCCCGAAGATCTCCATCATATTTTTTCGTTTGTCCAGTATATAACGGTTTGAGAAATAAAATATTATTAGGTGATCAGAATTTAATTAGTTTATTACAGGACAGTAATAAGTCTAAATCATTCCAGATTTATATATTTCTTAAAAATTCTATGGAGATAAGATCCTTTATTATTAATGAACAGATAGTAAACCATAAATGATGGAAGGGAAAAAAAATGTATATAAATATATAAAAAGTATGTACAAATATTATATCTCTGGTTGAATTTATACATAATGATTTTGTGCAATTTTTCATATTCTCCTTGTCTCACTTTATTAAGCATATACGTATGTAAATTTAGGTTAAAATTCATTTTTCTTTGTGTAATTTCAATATTACTATGTTCAAGTTGTATATTCTCTTTCTTTTGTTTATATTTTTGTTTTTTTGTAAGGCAAGACTTCTTTGTATAGGGGAAACCCTAAAGACAAATAAATAAAATAAATAAATATTTTTTTTTTCAATTGTGTATAATTGTATTTCTATTTTGTATAATTTTGTATAATGGGTAAAAACCTCAAACACATATTTCTGGGGAAAGCTCTAATTCGAAAATTTGCCACGATCGCATTACTTCCTCTGTACAGCAGTAAGACAATGTGAACAATATTTTTAGCAAATCATTTGTGTCTGAGTGTGTGTTGTGTGCTCGCAAAAAATATAACTCGAAAACAAAAAAATCGCGGGAAGCTCATTCAAAAGTTGATATTCCATTTAGGTTCCTGATGGTTGATCAGTAAAGTGGCATTTTGGTGAATTGCTTTTCTTCAAACTCGGAATTTTGTGTCCACCTTCAATTCCTATAATATAGGCGAGAGAGGATCATACAATATACAAAAGTGGCTCTTTGATGAAAGGCAATGTCACCTCTCCTCAAAATCCACTACAATGAGTTTTCCCAGAAAAATGTTTCAAATAAAAGTTGTAACTCTCAATAAATGTAGTTGATACAACAAGTTTAAAGAAAATAATTTAAAAAAAAAACAAAAAATTGTTGAATATGTGGTTGGGTTTGCAATGCTGGATAACATGTGGGATTTTATCCATCGTAGCATTTTTGTTCGTTCTGACCGGTTTCGGATTCTTATCCATCGTCAGAGTGTGGCTATCAAGTATGTTTAGAGAATTGAGTTTTGTCACATATCACAGGAATTTGGTTCATTCAGCCAGGAATCAACCAGTGTGGTGCATGACAGAATCGCAAAGTTGAAGTCAACTCTCTACACGAACTTGATATCCTTATTCTGACGGAATTCGCAACGATCAGAAACAATAAAAATAACCATATTATGATGGATAAAGTCCCAGAAACTAAAAAATTCCTTCAGTAAAATATTTCTGGTTGATTGATTTTGACCAAAACCTTATTGCCAGATCCTCTGGCATAACTTGAACGAAATATAAAGTTAAAACTTTCAGCAATTTTCCATTTTTGAGTTATGTTGGCCACACACAGATAGGTGGCACACCTACAGACCATTGTCTAAAAAACATTTTTCAGACTTAGGGGACCTCATAACCTACATTTCCGTTGAACTCAGTAACGAAAATTTTAAACAATCGCTAACCAGCATTAAGAGAAAGTAAAAATTCCGGTGTTGGATATTTCACCAGATTATTTTCTTTATATTTTTACTTTCTCTTTTTACTGTACTTGAGATTGAGTTTTTTTTTAAACTAAAGATTTAATCATTTGTTAAAGCCATTTCCATTTTTGCCATCTCTAATGAAATATATTTTAATTTAGGATTATTTTAATTTACGAGGTGGCCCCGCGCTTCCTTGGGCCGGCCATGTTTCTGTGTTTTTGTTTTGTTTTGATCAAAATTATTTGGAAACTTTGGCCATGAAAAGTCAAATTTTCCGGACCTCCATAAAATTTAAAACCTGCAGTATAGCTCAAGACCTGTTCAAATTATCGATCTAGTATTTTACAGCTTAAACCATTTTGTATTTTCTGCATATGTATATGTCAAGAAGCCATATAAAAATTGCGTAACTTAATATACCTTTTGTTCAACAAATTGTATTAACACTAAATTTGCTTAAAATAAAAGAGTGATTGATGAATGCTCAATTTATTCACATTTATAATTTTTATTTTGGGACAAGAATTTTTTTCAATTTTCCAGATGGTCTGGAGGTGGTATGGCATCTGGGCAGGCTAAAAGCTGGTGACAAACCAGAATTAATTTTGAAAACACACGGCCAAACATTAATCGTTTCTTTGGAGCCAGCATCACGTCTGCTAGACCCACATTTTATTGTTATATCCAGAGGAACGAATCGATCTTCAGTGCTTACAGATGGTAGCAATTTCCCACCTGACTGGACATCTTCTGCATCTTGTATTTACACGGTTCAACCCCCGCTGAGAGGAGTACTCAATCTCTGCCACGGCATTGTCAGTATTTGTACTTGGAATATGTAAAATGCATTAGTGTTGTTTCAAGGATATGCCATAACATTCTAATATTTGATTCTTCAAAGGAAGTCATTAAAAAAAAAATGTTATGTTGAAGTCAGATCTCTTGAATATAGGAACATCTGCAAAATGATTGCGCACAGGTTCAGCACTTCACCTTTTCTGAATCTCCTGTTGGAACACTTTCATGAACACGAGAAATTTCATCTGAAACTACTCCGATCTTTTTCCAGGCCCATTTATGAATAAGTGAGGGTTATTGATAACAAGTGATATTCCTGACGTCAATTATATCAGCTGTTCTCATGTGGGAATAAAACTAGCATCTCCGGCCTGTAATGCACGACCAATCTGTCAGTCATCAGTCCGAATACATCCTTTATATTAAATTAAATTTCCTTTATTTTCCTTTATATTAAATTATGATCTTCGAAGAATTTTATAGAATGAAGACACACCACTTTGCCTGACACAATGCTGAGTTTGATGAAGCACACGCGTTGTATTGTTGTGCTTTGATAGGAACTCTCTACTAGCTGGAGCAGAGATGTGCTGGATGAATGTTACTATGCGCTGCACAATCTGCACCAGTCACAGATTCCTCTTTTCCCAATGTTATATTTCTTGGATATTATCATTATTTTGTGTTGGACACATCTCAGTGTTATTAGCACTTTTTTTGCGCGCGCGTCACATCTTTTTGGCGCCTGGAGCCTTCTAGTATTGCCGGCCAGTGTTCTCTCGTTACAGACGACATTGCCTATCACCGGATAGTGGCTATTGAGTAACCTACCGAGAGAAACACTAAAAGCAGCATATATTTCCTTAGAAAAAAAAAATTTGCATTTTTGACGAATTTTGTCCGAAACATTCTTGTTTGATGCGACGGGGGTACCAATTGAAAATTCTGACTTTGTTGTTGACACATTTAGTTTACATGTATACATACAGACCATTCGCTAAAAACTTTATTTTTCTTAGAAAGGGGATCTCAATACATGTATCTGCGGTGAAAACTCATTAACATAGTTGTAATAATTGCTCTTATAGCAGTAAGATAAGAAAATGAAAATTCCAAGTATATTCCCACGGGCATCCACAAAGCAAACTTACTTCGCTTTTATACCAAAATTCATAAATATTCTATAACTTACAGACTGGTTTCATCTCTACTGGAGGAACTGAATTTATAATGAATCCATTGCCTAGAAGGTTGCAGACTTTATCCTCTGAATATAAAATACCACATGTAATTGTAAAACGATCAACAGGAAATAATGTTGATACTAATGGAAACAGTCACTGGCTACAAAGAAAAGCCAGATATCCGCCAGTACATATAGAAACTGCGGTATTTGTTGACAGTGACCTCTACAAGCACATGGGTCTTAACTTCCCTAAAGATACAGAGCGACAGTTAGTTAACTTCGTACTTACCATGGTTAATGCAGTGAGTATATTTGTTCAATTCTCAAATTAATAATATTTTACTTCCCTCGCTGATGGGTTGCTTTCAAACAAATCTCTGAATTTTAGATCCGTTTGAACACAACTCATAAATTTATTTTGTCTTCTTCTCCGGTTCTAAAATCGATATAAAGTTGTGATGGTTGGTTCCGCAGAGCTGGAAAGCATCAGAGATATTTTCCGTGATATCCTACTTCTTTTTGGAGTCAACGGCCGGTTTCGGGCTTTGTGCAAGTCTATGTTATCACACTGTTTTGACAAAAACATTCTGATGATGGTCGAACGCCCGAAACCGGTCGATGACCACCAAAAGAAGCAGGCTATCACGGAAAATGTCTCTGATCGGTGTAAAGCTTTATGTACACCTATTATTCCGCTAAGCTGTACTAATTTTGGGCTAGCATACTCTAGTTTCGTCCCTCTTACTTCTGAATATGTTCCTTAGTGTGTTGATCCATCTTAATCTTGGAAGTCTTACTGAATAAATACTTGAGCAACACCCTTCTAAATTAAAATTTCATGCATGTCCATCAATACGTAACAAAATTTATTGGTAGCTAATCTGGTAGGAAATATTTAAAAATTTCTCTTCTTGCAATATACATTTTGACATACGCAACATGCATTTTGATTCTCAAAATTTCTTCAGATTTAGAATGTTTACTAAATGTTGGTTCATATACGGTATTCTAACTAATATAAATACAACTTTATTATTTCAAATGGAAACCCCAATTTTTTTTTTTTTCTGACAGTAGATTTTTTCATGAATCGGACAGTAGTTCCGGAGATATTATTTTAAAGTAGGCATACAGTCCTACTGACGGTTGTGGTAACTTCTTAAAATTCTTTTTTCCTCCTCCTTTCTCTGCCAGACAGGAACCAGCATTAGCGAATTTAAACAATTTGTAATAACTGCCACCTGATGACTGGAGTAAGTGACGTGCAGATTCTCCTCAGCCCGGATTCGAAAAACCGCCTGTTCAATAAGCCATTGTTGGTAAATTTTGTCTCGTCTGACCACAGTAAAATTTGATAAAATACAAAAAATCAGGCATGTCTACCAGAAGTACATCAATCATGGCCAGGAAATTTGAACGCCGAGCGAAAACCGTGTATCACATGAGGACGATCTGAGAGGAAATTCTATCCCGTTGGACGCTTCCTAATGCGGTTTTAGAAATTCTCAGACATATCTGTTCCCCAGATGGAGAGAACTATGTGGATTTTCTTGAAAATACAAGAGAATGTCCGATTTATTATTGATATTCCATGTGGACACTACTAATACTCGGGGAATCGCCGCAAACAGCTCAACCTGTCTCCGAAAACACCTCATAGCAAGCATAATTGTAAAAAGACTTGGAGGAAATCGATTAGGGAACCGTTTATTGTAAACACGAGCAGCTCGTTTATAGTTTCGACTGTACTCGATGAAAATTGCGAAAATTTGCGAATTTCTTGAAGAGAGAATAATGCAATAGGAAAAATCAACAGAGAAGTACTAATTTATTTCATTCAGTACTTTTGTTTATAAACTTTAATTGTTTACTTGATAAGTTAAAAACAGAATATGTTTAAAGTTCCAACAAAAATCTAAATTAAAAAAAGAAAGGTGGAGGCAAAAAGAAATTTAACAAGTAAGTAAACCTGTCAGTACGATTTTATTCTTACTTTAAAAAAAAATCATATCTCCGGAACTACTTGTCCAATTTTCATGTTCTTGGGCTCATTATTCATGGAAAAAAATCTTCAGAGAAAAAATAAAAAGTTGGGGTTTCTATTTGAAATAATAAAGTTGGCACTGATTTGGGCACAGAGCACATTGAGCACATATTTGCGACTGTCATATACTGAATCTAAGCAAAAAAAATAAGGTGGGTTACCATTTCTTTCCATCTTCAAAGAGACAGGAGATAAATGGGGGTGTGCACATTAGTTGGAACACCCTGTATACATGCCGAAAATTTGACACGATCGCAATACGGATTTCAGAACACCCGTACATGAATTTTTCTAGAAAAAATATTTCACATAAAAGTTGTAGCTCATGTCATAATTAGTTGAAATCACATCTTTAAACAAAAAAATCGCAAAAGACTGGAAAATCCACTCAGTAAACTAGTACTTCTGATCAACCGATTTTGACCAAAACCTTATTGTTGCGTCCTCTGAAGGCACCGAAACGACATACCATTTCTGCGATTTTCCGTTCTTGAGTTATGCTCACCATCTTTACACATACACACATACGGACCTATTTCTAAAAATCACATAATCGGATTTAAACCTATGGTGCAACACAGCCCATGAAAGGGTCAAGGCTTGCCAGATGGCGATTTGTATTGGGCGGCGTGTGGTAAGCACGCCGCAGTTCCCTTGCCGTTTAGTTCCGGCCTTCGCTACCTAGGTGAGCTACCAACTGTAGCTTCCCACTTTTTCTCACGATGCTGTGGCAACGCCGACTTTGCCCTCACGGGAAACCTGAGTTCTTGCACCAAAGGCGAGTGCGCTGGCCATTAGACCAACGCGTGACGAATTTTCGGATTTAGGGGCTCTCAAAAAACGTATTTCCGGTGAAAACTCAATTTGACACGATTTCAATCATTCTTCTTAAAGCAGTAAGAGAAAGTAATATTTATAATGCATTAAAAGGTGACCATTCAAGCGGTACAATTTTGTGTCATAACTGATGTATGTTTAGTATAAAAATAAAAATTAATTGGAAACAAACTCCAAAACATATAGCACAATTTGTTAATAAATGACCCTCAACACTTCTATTTATTGTACTAAGCACGATCAAGAAGACTTCTTGATTAAATAACTTCATTAAATACCAAATGGCCAAGGCGAGGGAAGTTCAGTTGAGACTTACCACATTTTTTTTAACTGATAAATATAAAAGATTTATTCTCTAATGATTAAAACATGTATGTGTAAAAAAAAGAAATAAATAAATAATGACAGGTCCAATTGCTGTATCATGATCCTTCACTTGGCAGAGCTGTATCTTTTGTAGTAAAACGTTTAGAGATATTACACGTTGACCCGGCTGGATTGACTCGTTCAGCGGATATTGACAGATATCTTGGCAGTTTCTGTACATGGCAAGGCACAGAGAATCCACCTGGCGATTCAGACCCATTACATTGGGATCATGCTCTTATGCTAACAGGACTTGATCTGTACGTTCTATCCAAGAATGGGAAAGTTAGCAAGCAAGTAGTTGGTCAGTTTAAAGTTTATTTCTATAATTTATTTTACTATTGTTATGTAATTAACAGTATGCATCGTATTAAAATAAAATATAAAATGAATAGGAGCAGCATTTAAGTATATTGATTGCAACATTTCAGTTCTGGGACTGAAAATAATTTGAAAGCCAAAGCTTGCACAATTCCATGTCTGCCTTTCCTCGGGCCGGTTCCGGGCGTATGTGTGTGGACACGTTATAAGTTGGAAGAAATTGTGAAAGTTGAAGAAATCAGTAAAAATGGTGAGCAGAATGTAGCAGGCAAATCTTGAGGATTTGGGGATTTTGGGACCATTCAACTATGATGGCGAGACATATGATCGATGAACGATACGGTGCGGTGGAATGGTTGGGTAAGGTGAAGTTAGTTACCTCAAAGAAAAGTCTTAAAAAGATACAATTCATGCAAAGATTTGCCCAATAGCTAAGACGGGGATTGGGAGGAGGAATGAATCGGCATCAGTAAGTGGGAATCCCTATCAGCCGGCTTCCTATCCTCGAACACCCCGACGGATAGATGATGGATACGAAATACAGTTTCGTCAAAAATTTCTCCTTGAGGCTGAATAATGAAACTCATTAGAGCAAAGAATCCGCTCTACAAGGTATCAAGAAACATGTCATTAGGTAGTATATGGATGGTATATTAGGCAGTTTACGGAAGGTATGCTCATTCCCTGAGAGGACTAGGGTTGAAGTCCGGGCCAAGGATTAGACACGCGGAAAGAATGGGCAAATTTCCCAGCAAGTTCACGCAGTCAGAAGGTGTGTCCAGTTTAACATCGAAAAAACTGACGAGACAGCAAATCGTGTTTGTGATGTAGTTAAGGAACCATTAAAGCACTGAGCTAAAGCGTCATTAGTTCGAATCTAGGCAGAAATAATAGAAGGAAAAGGATTGTGAGATTCGGTCTTTTTTAAAAAATAAGAAAATTTAAATTCTTGCCAATGTTTGTACAAATATATTGTCTTTTTCAAGGCCCACGACATACAAATACAACAGGTTCTTTTTTGAAAGACAAAATCAAGAAACAAAATCAGAAAATAATAATAAAAAATATAAAATTATAGATTAATTTATACATTTTTTGGTTTACTTATATAAAAAAAAAACTGTTAA
>JAAEAF010011518.1:12291-38755 GCA_011037195.1 Triatoma infestans | reverse complement strand
AAAAAACAATTACAAAATTACTTTTTTTGTTTTTTGTTTTTTTTTTACCTTGAATTGGACGATAAGCTAACAAACAGATTATCAAGTCTACATTACAGACTTAGCAGTCCCACAGTAATCGCAACCTATGTATTTTGTTTTTTGTTTGTGTTTTATGTTATAATTTTTCTCTTTATTTTTTTGTATTGTTCCTGAAGAAGGCAAACAAAGTTTGTCGAAACGTCGAACTTGTTAATTATTAAAAAACAATTACAAAATTACTTTTTTTGTTTTTTGTTTTTTTTTTACCTTGAATTGGACGATAAGCTAACAAATTCTTGTTTTCATTTCACGTATTTTTCTTTTAATTATTTGTATCAACAATAATAATATTTTAGCAATAATCAACCTCAAATTTATCCAAAAAAAAAAAAGTCCTTAAATTAAAATAAAAATAAAAAATGATCAGTACGTATTTTAATAACCATCTGGTTAATTTTCAGTTTAAAATAACAACAAATTAATGCTGTATTCAATTAAAGTACAAAAATGTTTCGTTTCCCATTTTTATAAGTAGAATTTGATTAAAACTATTTAATACAATTATAATTGCAATATTGTACAATAATAATATTATGCGGCAAAAGAAGGAATTGTGATTATTTCACACCAGATATTTTATGTAGAGCAAAATAAAGATGTAACTATAAAATATTATGATTGGTAGAGTGATTTCAGTAAGCGAAACTATGGAAGGTACAATACAATGAGGAGACATCCTCAAATTTTGATCCGAATATTAATTAATGCCAGTCCTGCATATAATATCAATTAATGAAATAATATCAACATTTCTGAATATTATATTAAATTAAATTTGTTACCAATATTTCGTGTTTGAAGAAAATCGATTAATCTGTATTGCTACTGTTTCTAATTTTTCACTTTTCTAAAATTTTTCTCAAAAACAGCTTCAACATTTCTCTTTAAACTAAACATATCGGTCTCCAATACAAACGACTATAAATTTTATTTTATTATATCTTTGAAAAAATTTTATGAAGGTGATTTTACTTGGTAAAGGGCGGGGTTATGTTTTCCTCTAGATGATTACAAGTGCTATTTTAGTTATATTATATAATATTAAAGTAAATTAGGTGTCGTGGACGGGAGCGGAAGCACCTAATTCACTATTAACATTTTTTAAACCAATATAAAAATTTAGCAATTTAGCGGGACTCGAACTGGGCACCTCCTACTTACTAGTCCATTCTCATAACCACTACACCATCACTACACTACACAACAATCTATCACATTTATTAGGAACTTTTTTTCTGGGAAAGTTTATTTAATGAAATTTTTAGGGAGAGGTTTCCTTAAAAAGGTAATTTTATTAAATTTTGGTTCATCAATTGATATAAAAATGAAGAGGAGCAAACATTTACAAAAAAAATTATAAGTATGAAGAAAATTTTGTAACACTTAAATCTGTGTAAACTGCATTAAGAGAAAGTTGTGTGAGTGTATCAGACCAAACTTTTGTTTGAAAGAAATGAAATATACCTACTTTGGTATCTAACCATATAATATAGGGTTCTGTTTTTGAATATATTAAGACCATTGGTTGTCGGGTCTATCTTGGGCATTCCAATTAGATAGCCACAATGATGGCACAAATCAAGCTCAACTAAACAACAAAAAAAATAAAATAAAATAAAATTACAAATTATAATATTAAATAAACAATAGAATTATTAATTAACAATTTACATTGTGGTGCTAAAAATGTTTTCATTTTTAAATATTCTGCGATCAATCGGATACCACAATTGTGATTCACTAAAAATTCATCGGCCTCTAAAAAAAAAAAATCAAATCTTTGAAAAAAAAGTTTTTGTTGTTTAATATATAAAAAATTATATAAATGAGAAAAGCATTTTCTTGCTTACCAGAAAACACATCACCATCTGCTTGTACTCGAATAAACATATTTATTAGAAAAATAATTACTCACTCTTCCTGTAATTTTAATAAGACATATCGGGAATTAAATTAATTTGCTAAAAACTCTCAATGCGTTTCTAAAACACATCTGTTTTTATTTAGGTACAATATAATAGGATGATTGGTGCATAATTTTATTTTTCTTCTGCCTTATTGAAAGTTAAAAAAAAATGTTGATATAAATTTTCTCATAAATATTTTCTCTTGTTACAGTAATCTTTTTACTTTCCTCTTACTCTCCTAGTAAGAAAAGTTTTGTAATCGTGTCAATTGTATATCGAATTATTCACCCGAAATATCCGTTTTGAGATCCCCTAGGCCAAAAAGTGAGTTTTTAGCGGAATCTGTGGGTGTTATGTATGTATGTGAACAGGAAGCTCAAAAACGAAAAACCGGAGAAATTGAAACTTGACATAATCTGTTTAGGTATCACCATAGGGATCTGACAGTACGTTATCTGTTAAAATTCCTCAACCGGAAGTACCACTTTATTGTTTTTTTTTTTTTTTTACTTTTT
This sequence comes from Triatoma infestans, assembly GCA_011037195.1. NCBI lineage: Eukaryota > Metazoa > Arthropoda > Insecta > Hemiptera > Reduviidae > Triatoma > Triatoma infestans. The sequence goes on along the minus strand of JAAEAF010011518.1, from coordinate 36,252 downwards.
TGCGTTTATCTCATAAATGGCTCTGACGATTTTCTTCAAACTTAGAGAAAAAAAAGAGAAAAAGCACTTAATTTCAATAATTAAAATAAGTGTGGCTGCTCAATTATATTGAGTTGCTGAGACACAGCATACCAATCAATTCAGAGAACAATGGTTGAACAGGAATAATACGTAGGTATTTACTATATATAACTTCATACCGGAACAAATGCAACACCTAATAGAGGACCACAGGAGCTATATATACACAGACTAAAGTTAAATGACTGTGTAAGTCAATTAATTAATCGTTGCTGATCATGTCCCATACACGTGGTGGTGGATTATACCGAGAGAATCCAGTATGATTGTGTGAGCAATCTCCCACAGGAAGTCTTGGCCAATTCCTAAACTGTCAAAAAATTCACTCGTGGTCTTAGCTATTACACCTTTACTCCCAAACCAGAGTCCCACGTTATGGTGACGGCGGGTGACAAGGGACATGTTGTTGGAACAATTTCCCAATACATGGGCTGGGGTTTCATACTCACTACCGCATTTGCGACAGTGGGATCCAACACCTCCCGTTACTGCCTGACCGCCGACCCCCGGAACCGCCCGAAGGGGAGCATAGTTAATATTTAGCTTCATCGCATTAGTCCACTCTGATCCAGAGAGAATTTTCCTCTTGCATATGAATTGGTTTCCTTTGGGATTATCCTTGAAATGAATCACACCTATACCCTGCCATCTGCATTTACTCCAATCTTCAAAAGATTTTTCTCGCAGGGATTGCCTGACCTTCTTGATGCTGTATGTGTCTTCCATGCCGACAACTTCTAGACCTAGACGTCCAGCACACTCCGATGTTTCCGTTTCATAATCAAATACTGATTGGAACTTCCCGTCTTCATCTCTATTTAGTCTTTGCGCAATAGACCAGTGCTGAAGTGGTGCTTCCCACTGACATCTGAGTAAACCTAAGCCCCGAAAACGTCTGGGTGCAACTACACATACAAGGAACTATAACTTTTATTTGAAATATTTCTCTGAAAAATTCATTTAAGGGCAGTTATGCGGAAAAGGTGGGGTTAGGTTTTTCATCTAAAGTGCTATTTCAGTTTATTAAGCAACTCTATCAAATAAATAATGTTAAATAGAATTGAATATGTTGTTGAAATTCCGAGTTTGAAAAAATCGGAAATAACCGGAAGTGCGTTTACTTTACCACTTTACTAAATGATTTTTTTTTTTTCACTTTTTCGCGATTTTCCTAAAAATGGCTCCGACAATTTTCTTGCAACTCCTTATATAAACTAAACATACAAAGATCTACAACTTTTATTTAAAACATTTCGCTGGGAAAATTCATTTAAGGGTACTTTTAGGGGAAGAGGTTGGGTTATGTTTTCCTCTAAAAGTGCTATCATAGTTGATTATACAATTCTAACATACAAACAAAATTAATTAGAAATAAATAGATTGGCCAAAATTACCGAGTTTTCAAGAAAATAAGTAAACCGGAAAGGCGCTTTTACTGAACCGTTTTTTTTTTTTTCAGTTTTCGACGAATTTCATTAAATTTGGTCACACAAACTATAAAATTTGTCAATTATAATTTTGAGAATTGGAGTAAGAGAAAGTTGTGTAAGTGTTTCACACCAGATATTTTTTTTTGTTTTCTTTGCATCACGCTATCATTGTGCAACCATTCCTTTCCGTGTGTCTTCATTCATGCATTTTCGGACACCCTGGTTTTTCTCCAACACTATTCTACCATCTTTTCTGTCTATATGTATATTATTTCTCATCGTTGTAACTTGCCCAAACTATTGGATGGTTATTACTTCGATGTCGTGGAGAAGATGAAGTTTTTGTTCCAATAAAAGTCGTCCTTTGCTAGATAATTCCTCAGTTTCGCCTCCAGAAATCAATTTCCATAGTCAGGAATGATATACTTCAGCTTTTCTTCTAGATATCACCGCGCCCAATACAAAGGAATGACATGTATGCATAATCTTGTTCGCCAAACTTGGTTCCCTGCACCAAACTAAACAGTTTAATACAGGAATTTTTTTTCCCCCGTATTTAGCTTTCTTTGGTAAATTACTAGGCCAACATTTGAGTAAATTTCGAGGTGCTTGTGCATCACACATATATATATCACGCGGCGCATAACAACCTGATCATCGACGAAATGTAAAGTGAATAGCAACTCTTTGCCTAATTTAACTGCTATTTTTTCCACATTTAATTTTCCGATCTTTCAGCAAGTGCTCTGCAAAAATACAGTAACGGATAAAACGGAATATCCTTGCTTAATTACTTTTGTTATGTGGAAAATATTCCAAATCAAAGTGATAGGTTTCTATTTGTGTTGTTAGAGTATTCCATGTTTAATGAAAATCATTAAAACAAGCTTTCGAGATTCTTTCAAAAATCATGCATGAGAAACATATTATAAAAAGTCGCATTTCTTCAAGTTCGGTATTTTAACAATAATTTTTAATATACCCTACTACTATAAAGCAATAAAACCAGAACATATGCTGAAGTTGGACTTGAAGGTATGCTTAACTTTGCAGTTCCCTTACAACACTGCAAAATCAAATATTCTGCAAAAAAAGTTAAAATGATATGCAATTATTTTACGTAGATAAAGAAAATTCGAGAAAAAGTGAAGAAAAAAAAAACATTCATTAAAGTGGCAATTCCGTTAGATTAATTGCAGTAAGAGAAAGTGAATAAACTTTTGAACAAAATCATTTAAAAAGTATAATTCATTAATAAATCTAATGTACGACTCATTATTTAATTATCAGTTATGTGGAAATTCCGATGTATAATATTGAAAATCTGGTGGGAAGAAATATTCATACCGCTTTCTCTTAATGCAGTTTCCATGATTTTAATGAAATTATAGTTTTCAAAGTTGGTATATAGAATAATAATGGAACCTCGACATTATACTAACTGATAAAAATACAAGTTTCCGGATTGAAACCGCGACAATGGTTTGCTAGAATCAGATGTTTCGCCCATATTTCAATTAGAGCTACCTCAGGATCACAAGTATTTCTTGAAAATGGCCGCGGAAGCCACTCTATACCATCTATTTGGAGCCTGGTCTATAAATTAAGGGATTTTTCCCATGAATTTTGCTATAAAAAACAAAATTAAATGATCAAATAAAAAAAGAAATAGTGCTACAAGTATCTAATTACTGGAACAATTATTAAGCAAATTTTTTATAGCCGAGATAATTGAGAAAACCCACCCAAAAAATGAATAAATAAAATGAAGTGAAAATCATTATAAAACTGTATTATAAAATTTAATATTAAATACGTGCTAATAGGGTACATTAACCCTACTAGTAGATCATCAGAACATCTCCTGAAAAAATGCCGGCCAAGCGGCCATCATATATCAAGTTGGCGCCTGCGCAGTGCAGATCTTGCCTATTAGTCCGTTTGGTCTGTACAGCTAAGAAGCCAACTCTGCGAAATCAATCCGCTCCAGTAACTAAAAACCAAAGTTCTGAAAACAACTTAATATTTTCTTTTAGCATTTATATTTAATTAAAAATTATAGTTTTATATTTTGTAACATAAACAATAAAAATACAAAATACATATGAAATGAGAGTTAAATCTACCCAAAGTACTCGCCTAGTCATTATCGCCGGGATCCCTCAGGGATCTGTTCTTAGCCCCATCCTATTTACAATTTACATACACCACATACCATCATTGTGTACTAAAGTTCTGGCTACTTACGCAGACGAATCCCTCCTCCTTTCAAGACTTCGTAACCTTAGTACTTCAGAGATAACTTACAAGCTTTACTAGACCAGATAACGGACTGGTTCCACAAACAATGCTAGACATCAACGAACATAAGACACAGACAAAAATTTTCACTTTTAGCCAAATTCAACCAGCAACAACACTCGAAATTAACAACAGTGACGTACAATGGAAGGAAGCAAACGGAACCCTGAAATATCTTGGCCTACAGCTTAACACAAGACTTACTTGGACTCCGCACATAACATTAAAATTAATACAGTCCTATCAAACCCTTAGATAGGTCTTTCTACTGATTAACAAGACGGACGCCACTTAAACAGCAATTCTGCAGACTACTCAATACCACTACACTGAGACCAATACTGACACGCCTGACCCGTCTGGGTAGGGGCTTCTATGATTGCATTGCCCTGGTAACAAATCTTCCACAATAAAGTCCTGGGCATCGCTTTGAGACGAGCTTCCCGGTTCCTATGGGACGAGCATGTTGAGTTCACAGATCCACAGTGAACTCAACATGCCATCAATGAAAGACTTTACAGTCAAGACAGCAAACAGATTCTTAGAAAACCTACTAACTACAGAAGCTGGAACAGACTACAATCTCGGACAGAAGACAGCCCGACGAAAACTGAAACCTAGAAGACTACCACAAAACATCCTACAATAATTGATCCTTTTCTATTGCTTTACATAAAATCGCTATAAGTTTCATTCTATGAAATGTCCCTCAGGGTTTTAAAAATAACCTTGGACTTCCATTAATTGTTTTAACAGAATAAACCTATTTAAAAATTATTCATTGCACTACAATAGTATTTTAAATTCCATTTTATTTATGATGAGAGACTTTTTGCGTCTATATATGACCTTGATTCATACAGTGAAAGAATTGAAGGCAGCTGTATACTTGATCCCGCTGATACATTCGAAGTTTTTGATAGTGTACAAGTTACTTCTGTATCTTTCTCTTCAATATCAGGATCCTTTAATATTTTCTTTTTAATAAATTTCTTAGTAAAATGTTTTTCCAGTCTTAATTGTTTTTCTTTCTCAATTACTGATGCATCAGTACCAATTAAACTAAATTCAACCAAACTTGGTTCACCCAAACAATGACATTCGCCTGGATTTCTTTTTATTTGATTAAGAATTTGTAAAGAGAGTCTTTGGTTATTACCTACACATGGTATTGGTACATTAGATGTATGATTTGTCTCAGTTCCTAAAAAAAAAAAAAAAAAAAAAAAATGTATAAATATATTTGATTACACAGATTTTTCTTTTTATAATAATTCCATATTTTGCTACAAAATTGGTTATTTTCGATGTAATGGTACCGCAAAGATAATGCAACCACAGCAGAGAGAAGAGAGGCCCTCTCTAGTTAACAGAGACTACTCTCCGACTTAGGCAGGCTACAGTGGGAGAACTTGTGTATATAAGCCAGTGGGGATCTATCAGATACAACCATACAACTATACATAGCATCGTGTCATATCTTTATTCACACCATTCATTCTATCATTTTTCATTATAAGTCCAGTGCAGTTAGTGTAAACTTAGCTACATTACTGTAAGGGTATTGTAAGGAGATGTTGGTTGTTGATGATGATAAATAAACACCTTAAGATTGGTTTAAGATATATAATTGATATATGTATATATATAACTGACTGCCAGGGACTTTACACTTTAGAATTTATAACTGAACTGAACTGACAGACTGACGTGGCTAAAATGATATGAACGGAGTGTGAATCAACAGAATGATGTCTGATGTGTAAGACTGAATTGAACAGAATCCTTGACTGTCTCTCTCTCATATTTATATCCACTGGCCGAACCTCTCCTCTCTATGCGAGAGGGGCTGTTTCTCTCCGCTAGAGTGGATGAGTGGTAGGGGTTCACTACCCCTACATTATATTAGTGTCTTCATATCTCGTTCTATTTAATCAAACCTAATTTCTCTCCTCAACAACTCCATTATATCGAATTCAAGCTTAAATTTTTGATAACTATTTCGAGAAATTAATGACACTTATGGAGAAAAAAAAAACCATCGTTATTTAGAAAAAAAAAAAAAAACCTTATTTTTTAGAAAAGTTAAAAATGCATAATCAATATTAAAGACTGAATTTCCCATAATACATCACTCACGTTTCTTACCACCTTTGGCTGCTATGGAATTCTTTCAATGAGATATTATTGATTTTATTGATCTCATTAACACTGATAATTGTATAAAAACACCACAAAAAAGTAAACAATAAATATTACAATGTTTTATATTTATATACCTCTGCACCAACTGTAATTAAATTTATAAAAAAAAAAGAAAATAAAAATTGTTTTTTTTCTTTCTTATTCAAAGGATGTTTACTAAATATACCATTATGATTTTATTCCACAATAAATCTTATAATATATTCCAATTATTATATACTACCAATTCAATAAAATCAGCTAAACATATTGTTATGAAATCATATGTATAATATTTTACATTTATAAATTTAAACTCTTTAATATATTTTATTAAAGTATTAATTCCAAAACACCAATAATTGCACTGAAATCTTTGATTCCCAAAATGTTTAGATGAAATGACAGTCAATATTGGTATGTATAACAGTGTACTTCGTAAAACTACCCGTAAGATTATTTTGAGATCTGACGGTAATATTTCTTCTATATTTTATTTAACATGTAAATAACCTTTACTCTATGTGTTTATCGGAGATATTTTCCTTTCGTGGTAGCCTTCCTTTTTTTTTTCATGGTCTTCGACCGGTTGTGGGGGGCCGTTTGCCCATCATCAGGAGGTTTTTGTCGAAACAGTATGAATAACCTAGACTTGCACAGAGAAAAGTTAGTTGATATACTACCACAGTAATTACACTGTTTTGACAAAAAACATCCTGATTATAAGGGAACACCCGAAACCGATCGATGATCACGAAAAGAAGCCCCAGCTGTCACGGAAAATATCTCTGATGCTTTCCAGTACTGCAGACCCAACCACAACATTTCGTTCAGATGTTATTCTATTTTCTGCTATTCTTTTTGCGACTGTTCTAGTTGTCGATTTGAAAATTTCAGTTTTTAAAATACTTTCTTTCACTTCAATTTTATACAAAAGATTCTTATACTGTAGACAATCTTTTATCGTCTCGCTGAAGGCAATGAACTCTGCCTCCTGCCGTAGTATATGGTGCAACATATCTTTATTTTCTTTATTTTTAATTTTTCTTTTTTTTTAATTTAATTTAAGGCGCGTCAACATCTATGGTCATTAGCGCCCGGAGCCTTCTCGGTGCACTGCCGGTCTGGCTACAGATAACACTGTCCATCACCGAAAACAGTGAGCTGTAGAGGTCCTAGGAAGAAAAAAATCTAGCACTGGACTCGAACCCGAGATCTCCGCGTGGGAGTCCAATGCGCTAACTACTTAGCTAATCCCTCCCCTTATTTTCTTTATTGGTTATCCAGCTTATTATTCCAACTACGATAGTGATCACATAACCATGAATGATAAGTTCTTCCGTATTACTTTTATAAATTCATGCCCAGCCTGTTCGATTTTCATATATGGTTTAATTTCTTTTGTTTATGTAGTCCGTCCATTGTGTGATATTCTCTCTTCATCATATTCACGTAGCCAGAGGGACAGCAGACCACACACTGGGGTTCAGTGATACATGACCCTAGGAGAAACAGTGTTATGTACCGCTAAAATCAATAAAAACAATGATGAGAGAATTGATGAGGTCGACAGTGGAGCAACGGAATCAATATGGCAAACAATAAGGTACATATAATGAATAATTTTAAATTTATTTGCGCACACTAAATTAGAATTTATATATTTGAATATCCATTTATTAGTAACACAAGATATTATAGTGATTTTTTTTTTATGTATATGAAATGTATTTGGTGAGTTGTTGTATGATTGTAGTGGCTTGAACAGTTTAGTAAAAGGGCTTGTAATTATATATGTTTAAGAGAGAGGTATCATATAATGCTAACAATAAATATATTCTAATAAAATAATAACTACAAGTTACTTGCAAGATATTGTAAACTTATTAATATATTATGAAACTGCCACTGATTTTTAGAGAACGATTCCTGAAGCAAGTGTTCTGGCTTTGAAAGCAGAATGCAGACTGTCTTGAAGGAATGCCCTCTCTAACAAAACAGTTGGCCAAGTGGTATTGTAATTAATTAAACGAATTTTTGTGCCTTTGTTTTCCTAGTAGCAATGACCCCAAATTACAGTACCTCTCTCTTTTCACTGCACTTCTCATTTAAAATATTAACAAAATTAGATTTTTCAAACTATAAAATATTCTAAACTATTTTTCAAAGAAACTATTATTTTCTTTTATTTCTTTCTTCCACTACATATATATTTTCTTATCATTAATATCATTTGTGTGTGTTTTGGGCATAACGTCATTGGCCGCATCTACACCATTGGCCGTAACAAATCTCAATTTAAAAAAAAAATAGGAAATTGTTAATTATATTTTGAAAATTACTATAGCAAACAAGTCGTGCGATTATCTCTTTCTATCGGATTTTCGTTTTTACTTTCTCTCAGCGCAATAAGAGAAACTATGCAAATCGTGTCAGATTTTCTTAATTTTCAACCAGTAATTCATTAGCTTTGAGATTAGTAAATTCGGGTATAAAACATACACACTTTTTTTTTCTCTTACAACTCTTATTACAGTTGTATAAAAAAAAAAAAGAAAAAAAAAAAGACAAATTTTCTTTTAAATTCTTAATTTTGCTCATAATTTCCACATAACATATATACAGTTGAGGGAAGGGTGTTGGTGTGGTTATGAGCATGGACTTGTAAGTGGGGTCACCAGTTCGAGTCCCGCGTATAACTGCTAAATTTTTATTTGTTTAAAAAATGTTAATAGTAAAGTAGGTGCTTCTGCTCCTGCCCCCCCGTCCACGACACCTAATTTGGTAGTTGGACGTTAAGCCCGCCTGAAAAAAAAAAAAGGCATTACTTTACTTTACTTCCAACCAGCTAAGACAGATAGAGTAATAAATTACATTGTAGAGAGCGTTAATAATGAAGAAACCCATTTTTAATTTTAACGTCTCACATTCTTCTGAACCGCTTAAAAACTGTTTTTATTTATTTATTTTTTTCAGAAAAATATTACAAATAAAAGTGATAGTTTTTTTTTTTTTATTATTATTTCTATACTATTAGTATTCCAAGTTTAAAGGAAAGAGTTTTATAGTCGTTATTTAAGAAAATTTCAGAAAAGCCTATTCTGTAAAATATCATGGTTAATTGATTTCCTAGCACGGTTTGGAATTCTAGCAATGCTAGAAAATGGTTGGTTATCTTCGTAACATCAATATTATATAGAATACAAAAACAATATTGCCAATATTCTGAATTTGAAGAAAATTGAATTAACACCTAAAAATTGCGTTTCTACATTTTCAGTATTTTCTATTATAGGCTGGCTGAACGTCCAAACTAGCAAATTAGGGGTCGTGTACGGGGGCGCGGTAGCACCTACTTTACTGTTAACATTTTTCATACCAATATAAAATTTAGCAGTTATACGCGGGACTCGAACTGGTGTCCTCGCACTTACAAGTCCATGCTCATAACCACTACACCAACACCTGCCCATTTTAAGTTTTACTTCAACAATTTTCTTTTTAAACTATATAGGTATATTGTTTATTCATACAAAGAATTAAAACTTTTATTTTAACATTTCTTCGAATTTTTTTTTTTTAAATTTTTTTTTGTGGAAATGGGAGAGGTTATGTAGATTATTTTGAGGAATTAGAAGTACTATTTTAGTTTATTATACAATTTTATCATTTGAATAATATTATTTATAATACTTGAAATGTATTATCAAAATTCTAAGTTTGAAGAACCGGAAATCCGATTTTGCTCACAAAGTTATTTCCGGTTTTTTACGATTTTTCGGATTTTGTTTTTTGTTGTTTTTTTTTTTTTACCAACGGATTTTATTAAATTTATTACCAATAACTATGAATACAGTGTCCTGACACTTTTTTTTTTTATTTCCAAGACATTTTATTTAAAGACATTTTGTGGGTAATGGAGTGTATGGTTTTGTCAACAAAAGTCATTTTATTAAGGTTAAGATACTCTAACTGATAATAAATTGAAGAGAAGATAATATTTAGTAAACATTAAAATTGTTAACACCCTAAATCTGTGTAAACTGGAGTAAGAGAATGTCGTGTGAGTGAGTGTTTTGACACTAGGCTTTAAAAAATATATATATAAGGGAGGGATTAGCTAAGTGGTTAGCGCGTTGGATTCCCACGCGGAGGTCCCGGGTTCGAATCCAGTGCTACCCTTAGATTTTTTTTTCTTCCTAGGAGCCTCTACAGCTCACTGTTCGGTGATGGACAGTGTTGTCTGTGGCGAGAGAACACTGTCCAGAGACCGGCAGTGCATTGAGAAGGCTCTGGGCGCTAATTCAACCATAGATGTTGAAGCGCCTTAAATTAAAAAAAAATATATATATATATATATACATATACCTACTTTCAAATCTAATCATATAATATAGTGTTCTATTTTTGAATATATTAAGGCCATTGGTTGTCGGGTCTAAGTTGTGCATTCCAATTAAATAGCCACATTCATGGCACAAATCAAGCTCAACTAAACAAAAACAAAAAAAATAAATAAATAAATCAAATAAAATTACAAATTATATTATTTAATAAACTATAGAATTATTAATTAACAAATTTACATTGTGGTTCTAAAAATGTTTTCATTTTTAAATATTCTGCAATCAACCGGATGCTACAATTGTGATTCACTAAAAATGAAGTGTGTCCTGAAATGCAAAATATGGAAAGAAGTGTTAGTTATTTAAAGAAAAAAATATATATATATATATAAATGAGAAAGGCATATTTCTCTCGCTTACCAGAAAACTCACCGTCACCTTTTACTCGAATAAACATATTGGTTAGAAAAATTACTCACTATTTTGTAAGTTACTTAAACAAAATCGAATAACCAAAGTTATTCAATTTTTTTTATTAACATCTGATTTTTTAATTAGGTACAATAAATAATATGATGTTTTTTCACAATTTTATTTTTCTTCCTTATTGAGATGAAAAAAAAAGTGTTGTGAAATATTCTTACAACTTTCTCTTACAGCAGTTAATTCTTTTTTTTTTTTCCTTTTGTTTAAGATGAACTGTATTCATATGCTCATTTCCCACAGTCATTCATTTCCCACAGTTCCGGTCTCTCCTCTTTTCGCTATCGTTCCCATCTTCTTTGCGCTATCCTTGGGCAGCCATTCCTTCCCCGTGTGTCCTCAACAGTGCATCTTCGGATGCCCTGTACTTTTCCATTCTTCCAACACTATTCTAACCATTATTTTTGGTTATCTATTATTTCCCATCCTCAAAAGATGGCGTCGAATTCCTTTGCTAAGTTATTTTTTATAACAGAATACCCCACAATTCCGCCTCTAGATATCAATTTCCATAGTCAGGAATGTATGTCTCAACATTTCTGGTAGATATCACATCCCACATAAAACCACGTCCAATACAAATACGATTATATTTGTAAACTACGATAGAACCATTTCCTGAAAACACTGAGATAATTAAAGTTTTCACTTCTTGGCAGGACATATGCATCTATTTCGAATTCCTTACATGCAAATTTATCACCGCATGATATTCAATTTGCTTTGGTTAATAACTAAGGCCTCCTTTGCAGTAAATCTCAAAGATCTTTAGCATCATATAAATATAACTGATTTTCAGAGACATTTTCCGGTAGCCTGCTTCATTTTGTGGTCATCGACCGGTTTCGGGCGTTCGCCCATCTTCAAAGGATGCGATTTTCAGACAGTGGGACAACACAGACGCACAGAACAAACTTAGTCTACACAAGTGTGTAGATTAGTTTGCAAGTGTGTTTGTACAAGTGTGTAGACTAAGTTTGCTCTGTGCAAGTTTGTGTTGTCCCACTGTCTGAAAAACGCATCCTGAAAATGGGCGAACACCCGAAACCGGTCGATGAGCACAAAATGAAGCAGGCTACCGCGGAAAATGTCTCTGATGCTTCCAGCTCTGCGGAACCAACCACCAAATAACCGATTTTGTTTATTTCATTTAACATAAACTACATCTCAATAAAAGAAATGCAAAATCATCACAAAACTGTGATAAAGTATAAAGACTCCTTTATAACTTTAAATTTTGAATGTGCCACCTTCCATAGTGGTGGTAGTGGTTTATAACATTATTCCGCAACGCCGAAAGAGTTACAAAAAAGAATATAAAATACATTTTTACTTCTATCTTTATCTAATTTGCGTAAGTTGGGATCGGTTTTGGATTCCCATCCATCGTCAGAGTATTGCTATTAAGTTCATGTAGAGAGCTGATTTGAACTTTCACAACTTGAGTGAAGAACAGATGTTACTAAAAAATAGCATGCCACGATGGATAGAATCCTAGACGTTATCCAGCATTGTGGGACCAATTCATATAACCGTTAAATAACTTTTACAAACCTGGCATAGTCCATTTCTCACGATCCTATTTCTTTACTAACTCAATATTAATTGAGTATAATAATAATAATAATAAGAAGAAGAAGAAGAAGAAGAAGAAGAAGGCAGGGGTATTGTGAATATAATAGCGCAGCACGAAGCCCAGGTAAACCGGATGCGGAAGTATTTCTTGGCACGGCGGGGATCAGGGCTGTAGATGCAATGCTTGCTGGTGATAGGACTTTACCCCTCTGAATTTGAGTGCTGAGCTGACGAGGGTGGAGGTGGATAATGACCCCCCACCTAGCGTGGGCGAAACCTGGCGGAGAAAGGCATTGCACGGACAATACCCGGCAGCACTAGATGGAGAATCGATTGACAAGGAGGCGTCCGAGGCCTGGTTGATGCGTGGGCTGCTGTTTCCGGAAACGGAAGGTGCCCTCATCGCGATACAGGACCAGGTTGTTCCCACCAGGTACTACAGGAACCGCATCATGAACGATAGCGGTGTCGCCGACGTCAGGTGCAGACTATGCCGGGCTGCGCCGGAGACAATTCACTACCTGCTAGCGGCGTGCCCCTTGCTGGCACAAAGAGACTATCTCCAAAGGCACAACAGTGTGGCCAGGATCCTACACAGAGAGTTGGCGCAGAAACTCGGTGCCCCCCCATACTACAAGCCGTACAAGGTCATACTACAAGTATGACCCCCTGCCAGTGCTGGAAGACGCGCGGTGTCTCCTGTACTGGGACAGAGAGGTACTGACGGACCATGCCGTCGCCAACACCCGGCCGGATGTGATCTGGCATAACAAAATAACGGCAGGGTGTGGCTGATTGATGTATCTGTCCCGGATGACGCCAACATAGCCCGCGCGCATACCACGAAATTGGCTAAATACAGGCCACTGGCGGCAGAAATATCTGCTGCATGGAGAGGGGTCTCAGGGGTGGAGATAGTCCCGTTGATTATTTCAGCCACTGGATTGGAGGTCGCTGGGGGAGGGCCTCTGCATGATGGGAATCAGGAGGACCACCATATACAAGATGCAGCAGAATGTGGTACTCCACACCTGCCGCATTGTAAGGGAAGTGCTAAGGGAAGACCCAGAGACTAGCACGGGCATGTTTTTCTTTTGTTTTCATCGTAGGACAATTCTCCGGTTCCAGTGAGTACCAAATACTGGAAACAGGTTCCTCCCTTGCCTGCGGGCCGCGAGGAATTGGAAGAAAGGAAAAAAAATAATATAGTAATAATAATAATTTTGGGGGGGGGGGGGTGAAATGCATTTACGCACGCCGTGCCGGACTCCCGGAGACTACCGGCTAAAACACCCCCTCTGCTTGGACCTAGCCTGGATTCGCCGATTCCAGCACTACATCAGGCTAGGCCTCTGTCCTATCCCCCTAGGGGTTCCTCTTTTCCAACTCCTCCAGATCCTGCTTCTTTCTGATAAGAATTCCCCTCACGTATGCCGCGGTGTGACGCCAGCTGGTCTCACTGGATAGCATCGTCTTTACCAGCGTGTCTGGAGTCTGCCGTCCTATCACCTCCTCCAGGTCCCACCTCGAACGCTGCCACCGGTCACACGCGAAAAAGGTGTGCGAGGCATCATCTTTACACCCCGGGCAATAGAGGCACTCCTCCTCCTCAGCCTTCCCCATCCTCTTCAGGTAAGCCCTGAAGTATCCATGACCGCTCAGGAGTTGGGTGAGATAGAAGTCTACCTCACCGTGCGGCCTTCTCACCCATTCCTCAACTCCCTTAATCAGCCTGGCTGTCCATCGACCCCGATGATCGTCCTCCCAGGAAGCCTGCCAATTTTGGAAGGTTCTAGTAATAATAATAATAATAATAAATGTACTACATTGAAACATGAAGAAACAACCTTTTCCAAATAAATAATAATGCACCATTCCATATGGCAGGCAAGAAGATATAATCAAGCGCCGGAGGTTGATAATAGCTTAACATAATATTTCAAGTATTTTTTTAAAGACAACAGTATTTACGAAATAAAAGACAATGCAAATAAGTTGACAAGTTAATGTAATAAATGGATCAGTGCAATATTATATGAAATAGACTTTCCAAAAAATTCTCTGGTTAGTACAAATTTTCCCTTTTAAGAAGGGGCAGACAGTGATAGCCAAGTTCATGAACTATCTATTGTAACGGCAGTCTTCTACCTGTGTGTACCATTTTTGCCAGCGAATGTCTAGTTCTTCATAATTTTTATATATTTGAAATAAAATATATTTCTGGCATCCATCACAAAATAAATTATAACCTGCAATAATTGACGACTTTTTTGATGCAGTGTATGAAACCGCTATACAAGTTTCATTCAATAAATTTTCCTCTCAATTTGTATAAAACCTAGTATTCCGTTAACTATATAATGGAAGAAACCAAATTAAAATTAAATCAGCTAAATCAGTTAAAGTTAAATAGCAAATTCCATCAGTTAACAATGTACGTTACTTTGGGACTATACCTGGGCAGATGATTAACATGGAATCCACATACCAGACTGAAAAGACAAGAAGCTAACCGACGCTATATAAACTCTTCGCAAGGCTCATCAACAGACCATCAAAACTTAAAAACAACAAAAGACTTTTATATTTGCTGTTACTAACACTAATTTGGTCATACGGTATTGAAGTATGGGGATCGACTAAACGTTCCAACTTCCAACGCATCCAATCCTTGCAGTCAATAATTCTTCGGAAAATCCTTAATGCTCCATTTTTTTTTTTATATCGAACCGCACTATCCACAATTACCTGAACATTCCTTTTGTCAACGATTTAGCGAAATCTCGTTCCTCAAATTTATCATTCCTATATTGCAGCTCATTCCAATTCTTTTAATAGAACAGCTCTCTTGTCTTACAGTACCAGGTAATCCCTAAGGAGATATTGAAGAGGAGATGGCCTCGCGATCTACTATTGTCATGACACAGTGAAATAATGTAATATGATAACGGAGGGTCTCCACTACTGGGTGGCTTCTCCAATCTAAAATTCCTGTTAATGCATTAACTATCACCATATTTACTTGTTATAACTATTGTTACAGTGGTAAATTTCAACAAAATAAATAAAAAAATAATAATTCATTGCACTGCATTGCATGTAATTTAAAAATCTAATTTATTTACAAATTTATTTATGCTGAAAAACTTTTTGCGTTTATGTTTTTTCTCTGTTCATAATCTGGATAATTTAAAGATTGCCGAGTACTTGTTCTCGGAGATACAATCACAGATTTCGATTGTCTAGTAGTAAATTGTTGTTTATCTTTCTCTTCAATATTAGGATAAATTTTTTCAGCAAATGTTTTCCTTTTAGAAAAATCACTAGTATATCGTTTATCCAGTCTTGATTGTATCAGCCTCTCAATTACTGATGCTTCAGTACCAATTGTACTAAATTCAATCAAACTTGGTTCACCCAAACACCGACAATCGCCTGGATTTCTCTTTATTTCGCTAAGAATTTGTAAAGAGAGTTTATGATTGTTACCTACACATGGTATTGGTACATTAGATATACCACTTGGTCCAATTCCTAGAAAATAAAAATTATATTATATTTGATTGAGCAGATTTAAAAAATTGAATTTCCCACAGCACTTCACTCATGTTTCTTACAGTACAGCCTGTGATGGAATTCTTTAAAAATGACATATGATTCAAATTAGTGATCTCGGGGCGGTTGTGTTGGTGTAGTGGTTATGAGCATGGACTTGTAAGTGGGAGAACCCCGGTTCGAGTCCCGCGTATAAACTGCTAAATTTTATATTGGTATGAAAAATGTTAACAGTAAAGTAGGTGCTTCCGCCCCCGTCCACGACATCTAATTTGGTAGTTGGACGTTAAGCCCGCCTAAAAAAATAGGCATTTAGCACTGATTAACACTGATAATTCATTAAACACCCCAAAAAGTAAACATCAAATATTACAATGCTTATATTTATATCTGCACCAAGCATAATAATAAATTTATTAAAAAGATAACATAAAAATAGTGTTTTCCTTCTTGTCGCTAATAAGATGTTACTAATAAATGAATATTCAGATATGAAAATAATTATTTTATTCCGCAATAAGTATTATAATAAATTCCAATTATTATGTATTACCTAATTCAATAAAATTAGCTAAACATATTGTTATAAATCTTCCCCCGTATCATATGTAAAATATTTAAATTTATAAATTTAAATTCTTAATATATTTATTAAAGTACTAATTCCAATACACCAATACTTTTCCCAGAATATTTGTTTGTCAAAATATTTAGATGAGCAGTCACCAATTTTGCTAAGGCAGAGTTATACTCTAAGGTTCCGCAGAGATATATACCCATTTTCTTTTGTGTTTCTCTAATTATTTAACATCCTCAACTCTATATATTCACTTCGTTCTGCGTTTCTGCTATTCTTTTTGCGTTCTAGTTGTCGATTTTAATTTGGGTTGTTAAATATTAATTTCTATCACTCCAATTTCATTCAATAGATTCTTATACGATTCTACAATCTTCTACCGTCTCGCTGAGAGCATGAAATCTGTCTGCTGCCGTAATATGTGCAAAACACCTTTATTTTCGGTCATTCAGCTTAATGTCCCTCATTCAATGGTGAACGTATAACCACTGAAAGTTTCCCGGTCAAAATAAGTCCTTCCGTGTTACTTTTACAAAATTCATACCCAGCCTGTTCTACTTTCTTGTACAATTCATATTCTTTTGTTTATGTAGTCGTATGGTTTTCTCGCTTCGCCTTGTTCACTTAGTTGTCAAATTTCGTGCGTGTATGTCTTCTGAAGAATGGGCCCAATATCCTCAACTGATGTGCAGCAATCTAATAAATTGAATTTTTCTTCGTATATATTTAATTTATAATTGCCTCATCACAATCTTTCACTGATCTATAATTTATATCATTTAATCTTTTAATTCTTTTTTCTTCCATTTGTTCCCGATCGATTTGTGAACAATATGAACATATAGAGCGATACTGTAGAAGCAGAAAGGTTGATTGTTGTAGGGGATTATTACACTGCCACCTGAAAGATCTATTATGCCCCCGGAGCCTTCTCAGTGCGCTGCCGGCCTCCAAGCAGTGTTCTCTAGCTACAGCAATACCGCGCATCACCCGACAGTGAGTTGTAGAACCTTCATAGGAAAAGAAAATCTAAAAGCAGCATGCTGGATTAGAACCGAGACTTCCGCGTTGCTAGACCACCGCGCTACCACTGAGCTAATCCCTTCCTTCTCCCTTGGCTTACGCCAATTTAGGGATGGAGACCCTAGTTTGTGTACTGTGTTTGTTCTTGTCTGTAAAGAGTAGAGGGTATGTAGTTTAAGCATATTGTATACTGTTTTGACGAAGTGCATGGCATAGTGAGCTTTGGCAACCTGTGGGATCGCTATTCCCCAAGTAACTGCATGTAAAAGTTACCCCTTGCAGCCCAAGCAGAAGAGTAGCAGAAAATAGTTTGGTCAATGATACATGACATTACAGAAAGAAAACTATGATGTACCACCGAAATTGCTGAAGGCGCTGAATTTATGTGTTTCACTTCCAGGTTGGTGTTAAAATATTCTAAAAGACTGGAAAAGCTTTCTTCTCTGAAGGATATGCTTCTTGTCTGGGTAACAGGTCACATGGGAATTTTGGGGAATGAGGAGGTGGTAGGTTTGACAAATTAGGCGCCTCTGTCCCTTTCATTAGTCCCGAACCTGCTGTTGGTGTCTCTTCTGGCACATGTCTGTCAGGCTTCCCATGCATGTCATTCAAGGACAGCTTCACAGCATTCATTCTTATGGATGAGCACAGTTGGTTGACGGCAGTTCAAAATGCTCATCGGAGGTCCGGACAGGGCTTTTAGTGAGACATTGCTGTGCCTTTCACGGAGCTCTCTCAGGCATCTGGTTGGAGCCCTTACTGAACATTGTGGTTTAAGGAGACATCTCTACGTAATGGGGCTCATGCCGTATCCATTTTGTAGAGTCTGTGAGACAGTAGAGGAAACACCTACCCATCTTATGACAGATTGCCTGGATTGTGAGGAAATTAGGTTCAGGACCTTTAGTCGGAACAGGTTGTCTGTGGAAGAGCTTAGGCTATTTCCCCTTAACGTTATTGTTCGATTTGTTCAGACTGCCGTGAATCTTAGATGGATTAGACCAGGGTATGGATATTTATTTTAGACCCGGTTTGTTGTTGTTTTTCTTGGGATAGCTATATGGGCCCAGTGAGGCTTTGGATAACGTAGGGTTTAGTCCCTCCCCACAGACAAATAATAATAGTAATAAACCAACGAAATTGATAAAAATAAGAAAATCTACGAAGTCTACAGTAAAGCAACGAATCACTTGGCAAATAATAAAAATGCATTTAATGAAATAACGGACTGTAAGACTATACAAAGGCCCACCAACAGTGAATTCAATAAGCTGCCAATCGAATTCTGGTTGGAAAGGAAAGTACCATTAAACCATTTATGAACTTTCATATGTAAACCTGGATTCACAAAAGAAGAAAAAAGACAAAGCTTGACACACGAGAAGCGAATTGTATCTTTGTTGGATATGATACTCAAGTAAAAGCAGGTTAATGCAAACCTAAAACAGAAAATGTAATTATTAAAATATGATGGTGGAATTCAAGTAAAAGAAGAACAGACTGGGGTACAACAAAAATAAATTGAAGACAGCAGTGGTAGACAAAAAAGAAAGTGATATGCTCGTATAGAGATGATGAGGTGAACCCAAAGCGACACAAAAAATAAAAAGAAGATAAGGGAAGCGAATACGAGCAACAAGAGAACATCGAATTCTCAGAGCAGGAAGACCATTGAGGAAATTGAAATACCTTGAGGATTACGAATGCATTCTTGGAATAAGGCCAGAAGTAGAAAAGGAAACTAAAATATTGAAAGAAGCGATGAGAAAGAAAAGAAAAGAAGGAATGGTTAAAAACAGTCCATAGTGAATTAAAAAACATTTTAAGTAAAGAAACATGGATATAGACACATTTTAACATAAAGAAACGCCTCGAAAGAAAGATCAAAGAACAACTAGAAGAACAGACATTTACCAAGAAGCAAAAATGAAAAAGGGGATGTGATTAGATATAAAGCAAGGCTAGTAGCAAATGCTTAAGAGAAGGAGACTGATTGGCGAAATGTATGTACCGGTTATTTAAAGGAAGACTCTTAAAGTCTCCTTAAGATTATGATTAAGAAAACTGGTATATACAACCTATAAACATAATGGAAGCTTACTAAACAAATTTACCAGGACAAATATACATGGAACTTCCATATGGATAAAGTAATAGTAAAAGATAAAGGCTTGCCAACGTGGAATCCACCTACGTATTTGTGCAAATTAGAAAAAAGCATATTCACTAATCTGGTAGACTATGGAACGAAGATTTGATAATTCTCTTAATGCACAGAACTGAAAAAATCAAAGCCCGATAATAGCCTATTCTAAAGTTTTCAGAAAGAACTAATCGCAACAACAGTTGTTGACTTTATTGTAATCTTACTTACTTACTTACTTACTTACTTCTTCGGCACTACAGCCCGAATCGAGCCTTGGCCTCCTCTAAAAAAAGCTTCCACCCGTCCCTGTCCTGTGCCTTGCTCCTCCAGTCTGGCACTCCAGCGATCATGGCATCCTTATTCACCTGGTCCAGCCACCTGCTTTTATGTCTGCCCTGCCTCCGTACTCCCATAGGCTTAAATTGCAGCAATCTTTTTGGCGGTTCACGCTCACTCATCCGCGCGATATGCCCCGCCCACCTAAGCCGGTTCACTTTTATTACACTTACTATAGGCGGGGCGGGTGTTGGTGTATTGGTTATGAGCATGGACTTGTAAGTGGGAGGACCCCAGTTCGAGTCCAGCGTATAACTAAATTTTATATTTGTTTAAAAAATGTTAATAGTAAAGTAGGTGCTTCCGCCCCCGTCCACGACACCTAATTTGGTAGTTGGACGTTAAGCCCGCCTGAAAAAATAGGCATTACTTTACTTACTTTTTTTACACTTACTATAGGGGCCTCATTATATCGCGCGTACAGGTCCGCGTTATGCCGCAATCTCCATGTGTTACCTTCCTTAATAGGGCCGTAAATCCTCCGGAGGATCTTTCGCTCAAATACATTTAGCTTTTGCTCATCTTTTTTCTTCAACACCCAGTTTTCCGATCCATATATGAGCACAGGACGTATTAAGGTTTTATACAGCATCACTTTAGTATTCTTCTCAATAAATCTTGATCTAAAGTGCCTTTGGAGTCCATAGAAACATCTATTGGCGGCCAATATTCGCCGATCAATATCTTGTGATACATCGTGAGTGCTGTTAATATACGAGCCCAAATATGTAAACCCTTCCACCTTCTCAAACGTGTACTGGTCGATGGTCAAGGAGTTGTTGCATCTATTGGTGTTAACCGGCATATATTTAGTCTTTGCAACATTAATTACCAGGCCCATTTCTCTTGCTGCCCTCTCTATTTTCCTGAAGCATGTTTTCAGCTCATTAACACTTCTACTCACTATATCAATGTCGTCGGCATATGCGAGCACTTGGGTGCTTTTATAAAAGATGTTCCCACTAACGTCAACTCCTGAATCCCTTACGGCTTTCTCCATGGCTATATTGAACAAGAGGCAGGAAAGAGTATCACCCTGCTTCAATCCATTTTGGGTCCTTAAAGGATCTGACAGTTCTGACTTTACTTTGACACAGCACTCAGAATTACTCAGGGTAGCACCGATCAAACGAATCAGTTTCCGAGGAATCTCCATTTCTTCCATAGCTATAAACAACTTTGACCTGTTTACTTTGTCATAGGCTGACTTAAAATCCAGGAATAAATGGTGCGTTTCCATATTATATTCCAGTGTCTTCTCCATTATTTGTCTCACCTGGAATATGTGGTCACTTGTTGACTTTCCCTTGGTGAACCCACATTGGTACAAGCCTATTTTGCCTTCAATGTACGGTAGTATCCTTGTAAACAGAATATTCGAGAGAACTTTATATGCTGTATTTAATAGGGATATGCCTCTATAGTTAGAGCATATTAAAGGATCTCCTTTCTTGTGGATCAAGTGAATCACACTTGTATTCCATTCCCGCGGGATACGCTCATGTTCCCACACCAGGCTCATTACCTGCGTTAGCTGCTTATTAAATTCGTCCCCAGCCTCCTTCAATAGTTCACCCGGGAGTCCATCTTTTCCTGGGGCTTTGCCGTTCTTTAATTTAAAGAGGGCTTCACAGACCTCATCAGTTGACGGTGGGATGTCTTCCTCATTTGCGACCCCTTGTTCCTCACTCAAGACTGCAACACCCGTCGGCTCCACTCCGATTTCATTCGCCTCCGAGTTCAGAAGTTCATCAAAATGCTCCACCCATCTGATGAGGACATTCTTCGTATCCCCTATGATATTCCCTTCCTTGTCTCTACACATTACCGTACTGGGTTTAAATTCCTTCCTATCGCAGTTCACTTTTTTATAAAAATCCTTCATCATCCTCTGCTGACGTGAGTTTTGTGTTTCTAGTAAGGCTTTATTCATTGATTCTCTTCTCTTCCGCCTATGTACCTTATTCTCCTCTCTTCTTCTCTTTTTGTATTCCTCTTCCGCCCCTCGCGTCCTCCTCTTCTGCACCATTACCAAGTAAGCGTCGTTCTTTAACTCTGTCGCTTCCCTACACTCATCATCAAACCAGTTATTTCTTTTGGCCTTCGGAGCATATCCCAGGACCTCCTCTGCCGCAGACATTACAGAGTTTTTCACATCCATCCATACATCACCAGATACATTGCCTACGGTATTTTGCAACTTTTCCCTTATCTTTCCCTGAAAACTCTCTCTCACACTTTGTGTCAAAAGCAACTGGGTGTTAAATTTCTGTGTACTTAAATTTTTCTCCTTCTTATGATTGGCTACTCTTGCGCGGAGTCTGCCGACTACCAGGGAATGATCGCTATCCACATTGGCCCCTCTGAACACCCTTAAATCGATTAAATCGGATCTACGTCTTCTGTCAATTAAAAAGTGATCGATCTGATTAACAGTTCTGCCATCAGGGGATGTCTATGTTCCTCTGTGTATTTCCCTGTGTTGAAAAAGCGTACCTCCTATAACCATGTTCCTCTCCTCCGCAAGGCTAAGTAGGCTGAAGCCGTTTTCACTAAAGTCATCATGTAGGCTATATTGTCCAATGCTTGAGCTATCATAATTGCGGCCTATCTTAGCATTTAGGTCACCTATGAGGATCTTAGTATCGTACCTCGGACATCTATCATACACTCTTCCCACTAAGTCATAGAATTCATCTTTAATTTCATCGTTTTTTTCTTCCGTGGGGGCATGTAAATTAATGATACTATAGTTATAAAAACGTGTCCTAAGTCGTACCATACACACTCTGGGCGAGTACGCTTTAAAATCAATTATGTTTTGTCTCAATCGCTTTTGTGCCAACGTGGAATCCACCTACGTATTTGTGCAAATTAGAAAAAAGCATATTCACTAATCTGGTAGACTATGGAACGAAGATTTGATAATTCTATTAATGCACAGAACTGAAAAAATCAAAGCCCGATAATAGCCTATTCTAAAGTTTTCAGAAAGAACTAATCGCAACAACAGTTGTTGACTTTATTGTAATCTACCGAAACAATAGTACCATAGAAGATTTCAAGAAGCAAATAGAATCTAAGTTCAAGATAACAGATTTTGGAGAGATTAAACGAATACTGAGAATAAACGTGGAAAGGACGCAAGAAAGACTGAAAGTAAATTAAAGATTCACATCTAACAAACATTGAAAGGTACAAATATATTATATGCTTTACTCTAAAAACGCATCGATACTTCTTGACTTTGAAGTAAAATTTAAAACGGAAGGAGAGAGCAACAAATTGAATGAAAACACAATTAAACTAGCAAAATACCAACGACAAAAAAAAATCCCTCGGTACAGACATTCCTCACTTGTTAACTCAAAATTGCAATAATATCATTAAAATGGCTAATTAATATACTAATTATCATTATCATAAAAAAAAAAAATCTAATTAAACGTATCTTCTTACACTTTCTATAAGATCATTTTTTTTTTTTGTATAATCTTATTACATTTAAAGTAAGGGAAGGGAATAGCTAAGTTGCTAGCGTATTGGACTCCCACGCGGAGGACCCGGATTCGAGTCCAGCTGTGCTACCCTTAGATTTTTTTTCTTCCTAGGAGCCTCTACAGCTCACTGTCCGTAACGAGAGGACACTGTCCAGAGACCGGCAGTGCACTGAGAAGGCTCCGGGCGCCAATGACCACAGATGTTAACGCGCCTTAAATAAAATAAAAAAAAATCTGGTGTGAAACACTCACACAACTTTCTCTTACTCCAGTTCTCAAAATTATAATTAACAAATTTTATAGTTTTTATACCAAATTTAATGAAATTTGTCGAAAACTGAAACAAACTGTTCAGTAAAAGCGCACTTCCGGTTTATTGATTTCCTTCAAACTCGGAATTTTGGCCATCTATATATTTCTAATT
>JAAEAF010011518.1:0-12006 GCA_011037195.1 Triatoma infestans | reverse complement strand
AGTGGAGGAATTTTGACAGATAACGCACCGTCAGATTCCATGGTGATACCTAAACGTTATATCAAGTTTCAACTTTCCTTCGGTTTTTCGTTTTTGAGCTATGCTGTTCAGATACATACACACACACACACACACACACACACACAAACAATTCGCTAAAAACCACTTTTTTGGACACAGGTGACCTCAAAACGGATATTTCCGGTGAAAACTCGATATCGAAAATTTGACACGATTACAATACTTCCTCTTACTAGGAGTAAGAGAAAGTAAAAAAAAAAACTGTATAAATTGTTGAATATTATGTTGTTATAATTAGAATTTTATTACAGCTAATTTAGTACAATTAAAAATGCAATAATCTACATAGTAAAAATATGCAGCAAAAGAAAAGAAAAGTGTTGAGGGGTTCACACCAGATATTTTATGTAGAGAAAATAAATTTGTAACTAAAAAATATTATGATGGTAGAGGGACAATAGCCGATTTCAGTTGGCAAGACTGAGGGAGGAAGGTGCAATACAATGAGGAGATATCCTTAAATTATTGTAACCTAAATACTATTGCCAACCTGAATGTAATATCAATTAATGTAATAATTTCACCATTTTTATTACTTTTACTAACTACTGTTACAGGAAGTATTGTAATCGTGTCAAATTTTCAATATCGAGTTATCACCGGAAATATACGTTATTAATTTTTTTTTTTAAAAGTGGTTTTTCAGAAAATGGTCTGTGTGTGTTTGAACAGCATAACTAAAAAACGAATATTCACAGAAAATTCAAAATTAGTATTTCATACGGACATCGCTGTATGGGATTTGCTCAAAAACTACTCCAACGATAAAATCATTATATTAACTACAAATACAAAAGGGCTACAACTTTTATTTGTAAACATTTCTCTGGGAAACTTCATATAAGGGAGATTTTTAGGAAATGATGTGTGTCTGCGTGGGAGACACCCAAGGTGCGGTGGCGAACGTACGCCAAGAAGCGGAATAAAGGGAGCAAGAGAAAAGGCGACGATCCCAACTAGTAAGACAATATAATCAAGAGAAAAAGGGGTAAAGCTTACCTGGAGATGATGATGAGCAGAAGTCAGTAGGCGAAGATGAAGGCGATCAGCAACGGGCGAAGGATAAGGCGCGGATAGTTAGTTGTGGTCTGTAGGTGTGTGTGTGTGTGTGTGTGTGTGAGTGTGGCGGAAGAGAGGAGAGCAGTGGGAGGGGAATGGCGTGAGAATGCTTAGTAGAAGCGGATGCAGCGGTTGGAGGTAGCTGAAGACGACGGACGTCTCAAGGCGCAATTGATGACTGTTCTGGCGAAGCAGGCGGGGCGGTTCTTAATTATTCGCAGGCGACTGAGGAAGCGAGCTTACTCGGCGAATAGGCGCGTACACTTGGTGAACAGAACTAGGCGGAATCAAAACTAGTACACGGTGAGCAGAGCAAGAAGAAATACCCGGCACAGGCGAAAGCTAGAGAGCGAATGCCAGAGAGGACGGAAACAGGGGGCTGGCCGGCGTAGGAAGTAGGGGGGAAACAGTGTGGCCAGATGGCGAAATAGAAAAGGGGATGGGAGAGGGGAGGTGCAGGAGGTTGGGGAAGCAGGAAACAATTCTCAGAATGCATTAACGGCGGAAATGAGTGCTAAAGGCACGGCCAGGATTAGCGCGCACGCACGCTCGGGCGGAAGCGCGCGCGTGAGAGGTAAGGTGTATGACGACTGAACATCGTGGATAGGGGTTATGTTTTTTCGCTAAGAAGCAATAATTTGAAATATTATACTATGGCGCAACAAAAGTCTGCGTGTTTATTCTCTTAATCCTCAACAATAAAGTTTTTGAGGATTAAATGATTAAACACTAGTTTACTAATAGTTTCTTGTTAGATACCCTCTTTCACTTTCTGTTTATACTTATACGAGTATCAGCAGGGTGGAAAGACCTACACGATTTGTGAGGAGTTTCAAAAATGATATTTGAATCTAAAAAAATTCAGGAGATTTTGCGTCACTATTTACACACTTTCATTTACTCATACAACACTCACGCAACTTTCTTTTACTCCAGTTTTCAAAATTGAAATTGACAAAGTTTATAGTTAGTGTACCAAATTTAATGAAATTCGACAGAGTTAGTCGAAAACTGAAAAAAGTGTTTAGTAAAACCACTCTTCCGATTTACTAATTTTCTTGAAGCTCGGAATTTTGGCCATCTATTAATTTCTAATTAATTTTGTTTGGATGGTAGAATTGTATAATCAACTATGATAGCACTCTAGTGAAAAACATAACCCCTCCCCCAAAAAGCCCCCTTAAATGACAGTATCAGGAGAAATGTTTCAAATAAAAGATATAGCTCTTTATATGTGTAGTTCACATTCCTAATTTAAAGAAAATCGTTGGAGCCGTTTTCGAGAAAATACTAGAAAACTGAAAAATAAATTTTAGTAAAAACGCAATTCCGATCATACAGTTTTTTTCAAACTCGGAATTCCAACAACATATTTAATTCTAATTAATATTATTTAGATGATAGAATCTTATGGTAAACTGAAATTGCACTTTAGAGGAAAACTTAACCCCACCACTCCTCCAAAAGTATCCTTAAATGGATTATCCTGGAGAAAAGTTTCAAATAAAAGTTGTAGCTCTTTGTATGAGTACTTGATATACTAAGTTTCAAGAAAATCGTCGGAACCATTTTTGAGAAAATCGCAAAAAAGTAAAAAAAAAAACTTCTAAAGTGGTACTTCCGGTTGAGGAATTTTGACAGATGACCCACTGTCGGATCCCATGGTGATACCTAAACGGAATATCAAGTTTGAACTTTCTACAATTTTTCGTTTTTGAGCTATGCTGTTCACACACACACAGATCATTTTCTAAAAACCACTTTTTTGAACTCAGTGGACCTCAAAACGGATATTTCCGGTGAAAATTCGATATTGAAAATTTGGCACGATTACAATACTTCCTCTTACTAGGAGTAAAAAGCTACTGCCATAAAAAGTCCTCTTCCAAAATTAATGAAGTAGAGAGGGGGAAGGTTCTTTCTATAGATCACTGGTTGCACAGAATCTGTTTAAAAAAATTTAGAGACGGTGATATAAGCCTGAAAAATAAGGTACACCCAGGATTTCTTCTCTCCTTAGATTCTGGTGACAGTTGTAAAGATGGTTCCTTGCATTAGCACCAAAAAACTGTAATAGGATCCAAAGAGAGGGATCCATAACAGAGAGAGAGAGAGAGAGATAAAAATGACATGACCACTCTTGGACTAGAGTGGGAGAAACTGCTTAAATACAGCGACGGGAGATATACAAGTTATATAGATATAGCATGCTTACTGAGGCTGAGAGTTACCACTTTCTATTAGAAGACGGTTCTTAACAGATAGACTGTTAAATCAGAATCATGTCTACATGCCCAATAATATACACTAAAATATCAGTATTAAACTTACAAGTCCTGACCCATAAATACTGGGTTAAGAAAGTATCCCCACCACTTACTGAAAGTTTTATCAATACAGCACAGTTTAACTCACTTATAAAATGCTCTAATAAGCTCGATATATATGAATCGTGCTTCTGTTTAGATTACAATATGGATATACAAGGGGCGGAAGGCAGGGTTTGCTCTGACCAAGCCTTTCTTGAAGAAATCCTCTGTAACTGGCCAAATCATTATTTACTTTTCACAGATGGCTCAAAACTAAACGGGAAAAGTGGTTCTGCTTTTTATGATTCCCAGAAGGAAGTCGAAAGAATGTATTCCCTTCCGAATGTATTCCCAAAGAAAGATATTTTAGTGTACGGTTTCTTTAAAAAAAAAAAAAGACACTTTATTAATTTTAGATTTTGCAATTGATATAAAATTGAAGACAAACTAATGTAACGGCAAGAGAGAAAACACACAAGCCCGACCGAGAGGAAACAAACTCTCTCTGGTACTCTCTGACTTAAGCAGGCTAGAGTGGGGAGAACCTGTATATAAGCCAGTAAAAGATATAGACATCTATCAATCTATTAAATTCAACCACATACATTGCATTGTGTCTTATCTCTCTACTCCCACATTTTATTCTATAAAATCATTACAGTCCAGTGCATTTTGTGTAAGCTTATAGCCATATTATAACAGTGTAATTCAGATCTCGTCTAATTAATCAATCCCAATTACTCTCGTCATCAACTCCATTACAACTAATATTCAGTAAACATTATAAATGTGTTAAAAAAATTTTGTAACACTTAAATCTGTGAAAAGCTGTAGTAAGAGAAAAGTTATGTGAGTGGTTCATAACCAGATTTTTGTTTTAGTAAAAACAAAAATTATACCTACTTTGGTATCTAATCATATAATATACGGTTCTGTTTTTGAATATATTAATGCCATTGGTTGTCGGATCTAATTTGTACATTCCAACTAGATAGCCACAATGATGGCACAAGTCAAGTTCATCTAAACAAAAAACAAAAACAAAAAAATAAAATAAAATAATAAATTATATATTTAATAAACTATAGAATTTTATATATAATAAACTACCACAACAAATATAAAATTTTTATTATAATAATTTACATTGTGGTGCCAATAATGTTTTCATTTTTAAGTATTCTGCAAGTAATCGGATGCCGCAATTATGGTTCACTAGAAACGCATTGTCTCCTGAAAACCAGGACATTTAAAAAAGAGTTTTTGTTATTTATATATAAAAAAATTAATGTAAACTACATTTTCTTGCTTACCAGGAAACTCACCATCAGCTTTTATACTAATAAACATAATTGTTAGAAAAATTACTCTCTATTTTCTAACTAATTTAACCGAAGTTATTTGAATGATCCATTTTTTATTTTTTAAACACACCTGACTTTTATTTCGGTACAATATTAATATGATGTTTTTTTTTTTTGTCACAGTTTTATTTGCTGCCTTATTGAGACGAAAAAAAATGTCTATCGTAAAATATTATCACAACTTTCTCTTAATATATAGTTAATTAATTTTTATGTCAAATTTTCGATATCGAGTTTTTAACCGGAAATATCCGTTTTGAAGTCCACTGAGTCCAAAAAAAAAAAAAAAAATCTGGTGTGAAACACTCACACAACTTTCTCTTATTCCAGTTCTCAAAAATATAATTGACAAATTTTATAGTTTGTGAAGTGGAAGAACGAAATGGTAAAATAATATAGTTTTGGAAAATAGTTTTGTGAAAATTAGATAGTTCAAATAGTGCATTTAGTGATGGGGATAGAGCCAGGTATACTACAATCTAGGTCAATGCAAACCAAGAGACAAAGGTGTAAGAATCCGTTAAATTAATACAATGCCACTTGGCCAACTGTTTTGTAAGAGAAAGCATTCTTTAGGACAGTCTGCATTCTGCTTTCCAAGCCAGAACACTTGCTTGAGGAATAGCTCTCTTAAACTCATGCCAGTGATGGAGATTTGCCTTTATTCTAGATAAACATCTGATTTATTAAAATACAGTTTGTTGTAGACACCGAAGCAGAATACTTGTTTTTCGCTCTCTTAGCATCAGTGCATATTAATAAGTTTATAGTATCTTGCAAATAACTTGTAGTTATTATTTGAATAGAATATATTTATTATTAGCAGTGGTGACTACTTGCTTATTTCTGATACTTCACTCTCTGAATCATAATCTTACAAGCCCTTTTACAAAACCGCTCAAGCCACTACAAACATACAACAACTTAACAACACATACCAAACACATTTCATTTGTATAACAAATTTATATTCGTCGAAAATCCGAAAAAAAAACTATTCAGTAAAACCGCACTTCCGCTTTACTAATTTTCTTAAAACTCGGAATTTTGGCCATCTATTTATTTATAATTAATTTTCTTTGGATTATAGAATTGTATAATCAACTATGATAGTACATTAAGAGAAAAACATAAACCCACCCCTAAAAAAGGCCCTTAATTAAATTTTCCCAGAGAAATGTTTTAAATAAAAGTTGTAGATCATTGTATGTTTAGTTTATATATGAAGTTTCAAGAAAATTGTCCGAGCCATTTTTGAGAAAAAATTGCGGAAGAGTGAAAAAATTATTTTTTTTTTTTTTTTTTATTGTCTATGGGGAGGGACCAAGCCCCTATGCTATCCAGGACCCATATAGCTACCCCAAAATTCGGAGCCTTTTCAGTGCACTGCCGGCCTCCGGACAGTGTTCTCTCGTTACAGACAACACTGTCCATCACCGGACAGTAGCTGTAAGAGGTTCCTAGGAAGAAAAAAATCAAAGGGCAGCACCTGGACTCGAACCCGGGACCGCCGCATTGCTAGTCCAGCGTGCTACCACTGAGCTAATCCCTTCCCTAGGAAAAAAAAAAAATTATTTAGTAAAGTGTGTTATCCGATATTTTTCAAACTCGTAATTTCCACAACATATTCAATTCTAATTAACATTATTTAGATGACAGAATTATTTAATAAACTGAAATAGCACTTTAGATGGAAAGCTAGCCCTACCTCTCCGCTATAACTGCCCTTAAATGAATTTTCCCAGATAAATGTTTCAAATAAAAGTTGTAGCTCCTCGTATGTGTAGTAGTTATTACAAGTTTAAAAAAAAAATCGCAGGAGCCATTTTTGAGAAAAACGCAAAAAAGTAATAAAAAAAATTGCTAGTAAAGTAGTACTTCCGGTTGAGGAATTTTGACAAATAATGTATCATCAAATCCTATGGTGATACCTAAACGGGGTATCAAGTTTCAACACTTTACGGTTTTTCGTTTTTGAGCTAAGCTGTTTACATACACATACATACACACACACACACACACACTCTGCTAAAAATCACTTTTTTGGACTCAAAACGGATATTGCCGGTGAAAATTCGATATCGAAAATTTGACACGATTACAATACTTCCTTTTACTAGGAGTAAGAGAATGTAAAAAGTGGTTTAGAAAATGGTCTGTGTGTGTATGTGAACAGCATAGCTCAAAAACGAAAAATCGTAGAATGTTGAAACTTGGTATTCCGTTTAGGTGGTATTACCGTGGGATCTGACAATACGTTATCTGTCAAAATTCTCATCCGGAAGTACCACTTTACTTTTCTTTTTTTTTTTTTTTACATTTTTGCGTTTTTCTTAAAAATGGCTCCAACGATTTGCTCTAAACTTGTTATATCAACTACACACACAAAGCGCTACAACTTTTATTTGTCACTTTTCTCTGGGAAAATTCATTTAAGGGCACTTTTTGGGGAAGGGTGAGATTAGGTTTTCATCTAAAGTGTTATTTCAGTTTATCAGACAATTCTGTCATCTAAATAATGTTTTTATTTATTTACAACTGTTATAACCATAAGTGGGAGTTGCACAGATTTACAATAGATGGTTACTCTTAAGTTAATATACGACTGACAAATTACATACAAAAACTGAGCTACAATTATGCGTGCACTAGTTTACAAAATAAGCTAACTAAATCAATACATAATACTTCGAACTAAGAAATTAACAAAACTTACATACAAACAAAAATAGACTATGTACACAAAAATAAACATATTAGATGTGTTTGCACAAACCGAGAGAACAGAACTGAACTTTTTTCTATTTTTATATATTTCCTAATTTCATTTTATGTATTTATTACTACATATTGCTAACTTTGATTATATTCTAATATGTACAAACTTATTTTTCCAATTAATTTTATTTCATGTAATTCATTTATTTTCTTCTGTTTTATTTATTTTCTTTTCATATTCATTAATGACAAACGCTTTTAGTTTAAGCGCACCCTTACAGTAATAAAATATATCATCAATTTGCTGTCTACTTTTAATTGTAATTAGTTGTTTAAGTCTGGACTCTTTTGCTACGCCACCTATGTATTTGTGAATGTACTTATTTCTCAGAGCTGTATAGAGTGGACACTGGCACAGGAAGTGCTCTAAACTCTCCTCCTCCATGGAGTTACACATTGTGCATATGTCTTCAGTACTCCATACATATCTATTACTTTTATAATATATATTTATTTTTTTTCGTTATACATTCTCAGTTGGCTAATTATTGTTAACTTTGTAAAAGGTGCATCATTCAGCAGTAAATAATTGCTGGTAGCGTTTAAGTCACAGTTAATGCTTTGAAATAGCGTGTTATAGGTAGAAGATTGTATTCTACCCCAATCATCCTGCCATATTTTTTTATTAAATTTTTCTGTTAACTCTTTCCGAGACTCTTTAAGTTTTTGGGGGCATTGTTCCAGTCACACCTGCTCGAATCCTAAGTCATACATGATTTTCTTAAATTGACTGACCCAATTATAATTAACATCGTTAGTACAAGCTACATCTACATCCAAAAGTCCCCGACAGCATCGTTTTTCTACTCTGTAACTGGGCATTAACAATAAACTGTACCACCAATCAATGGCTCTTTTAAATACACTACTACAAAGTTTTACTACATTACATTCTCTACGCACCATGTACGCTGGAGTGGTTAAAGGAACACCTAAAAGTTGTTTAAGAAATTTTACTTGTGTTTTCTCTATATCAAAATACCTAAGTGACCAAATTTCACTACCATATAACAGAGTATTTTTTACGATATTATTATATAGAAGCATTTTTGCATCCCAGGGGGTACATTTTGTGCTTATCAAAATTTGTCTGACAGCTGCTATCGCAGCCAGACATTTGTTAGAAGCCATTTTGCTTGCTTGTAGAAAAAGCCCAGAGTTACTAAATTTAATGCCTAAATATGTAAAAGTCTTAACAATTTCTAAATTGGTATTATCATAACTAAATTTCTCGTTTTTCTTTCTTTTTCCTTTTTTTTGAAAAATTATCATTTTTGTTTTATTAATGTTAACTTTAAGCAAATTAAGTAGGCAATACTTTTTTAGTACGTTGAGTTTTTTTGGGCTTCAATGGGAGTATCTGAAATAAGCACGAGATCGTCGGCGTAAAACAGAGCTGAGACACTATTTTTGTTATCAATATTCACACCGTTACATCCTTTTGTTCGAGAAAGTCCTCCATATCGGAAATATATATAGAGAACAAGTATGGGGAAATTGTATCGCCTTGTAAAACTCCTTTGCTTACAAAAAAGGGTTCACTACATTCGTTCTCTATTCTAATTTTGGTTTGAGTATTATTATAAAGGCTGACAAGAAGCTGAATGAATTTCCTACTAATACCATAATTATATAGTTTCCTCCATAATATATTTCTGTCTAGAGAATCGAAGGCCTTTTCAATGTCGACAAATGTGCAATACAATTTTCTCCTTTTATGTCTCAAGTTTATGCATATTAATGATGTCAGAGAGAAGATATTGTCTCATTTAAATAATGGTAATTAGAATTAAATGTGTTGTTGAAATTCAAAGTTTCAAAAAAATCGGATTACCGGAAGTAGGTACGTTTTTACTGAAATTTATTTTTCAGTTTTCTGTTACTTTCTCTAAAACGGGGCTCCAACAATTTCCTGTAAACTTGGAATATCAACTACATATATGTAGAACAGAATAGAATAGAAGCGGGGGGGGGGTCTCATTCCACTGCGACCTACAAGTCGAAGTCTATTGTGAATCCCCTTACGTTACAAAACAGCCCCTCTCCTAATCAATCCTAGCAAAGCTGAGAGCGTCATGAAGCTTCCAACTTCGGGATTGCCCGTCCCCAATTGAAGAAACCTAATACTCGCCAGGCCGGCCGGGGTCTCCTCCTCTACCTTGCAGAATCGGCATACCGCACTATCAGCAAGTTGTAGGTGGTGCATGCCCTGTTAGTAGACCCACAATTAACCTTATATCCCTTCGGGTCTAGTTCAATAGGTCTCTGGTAAATTTAGGCAAATGTCTTTTAATGAAGAGCTTTGCCTGCCTCTGTCCTGGTGTTCCCTCCCACCAACGCAGCGCTGTTCTTCTATCCAACCCCTGATAGAAGTTTGGATGAGACAAGCCGCAGAAGGGTTCGGGGCCTATAAAGGTATCCTGCGAACCCTCCCTCGCTAGGGCATCCGCCCTCTCATTGCCCAGGAACCCCGCATGTCCCGGCACCCAGGCGAGTGTCAGTTTATTCCGAGTACCCACCTCGGTGAGGGCAAGTAGGCAGTCCCACGCCAGTCTTGAGACTATTTGGTGTGAGGAAAGTGCCTTCAGGGCTGCCTGACTGTTGGAGTATATGGCCACTCTCCTACCCACTATCCTTTGCCTTATAATCTCCCTAGCGCAGAGTTGTAACCAGATTCGAACCTGTGATCTCCGCACTAGTCCAGCGCGCTACCACTGAGCTAAAAAAAGAAATAATGCTACAAATATCTAAAATTATGGAAGAATCATTAAGAAAATTTTTTGTAGCCAAGATAATTGAGAAAATCATTCTTACAGAGAAGAAGTTAAAAATCAGGTACAAAAGTGGCTTCGAGATC
Organism: Triatoma infestans; assembly: GCA_011037195.1. Taxonomy (NCBI): domain Eukaryota; kingdom Metazoa; phylum Arthropoda; class Insecta; order Hemiptera; family Reduviidae; genus Triatoma; species Triatoma infestans. The sequence goes on along the minus strand of JAAEAF010011518.1, from coordinate 1,558 downwards.
AACCCAAAGAACTTTATGGCAGAGGTACACAAATTAGAAGAACTATGGGACAAGTATATAAATGTTGCTGGGGACTCTGTTGAAATGTACCCAATGTTTTATATTGATTAAATAAATCCTTTTTGTGCTACAGTGATTTGTCTCGACACTTATTGAATGACCGTCTTATATCAATTCACATATAATGCTGCTATCTATTACTGCTTTATGAAACTAAATTATGGTTCCTTAAGAAGTGGTGGCAATTTTATAACTTTTGTTTTTTTTAATTTTTTAATATTACTCTAGAGAAATTCGTAAAGCAGAAATAAAGTTGTTTTTCTACTTTTATTTAAAAGTAAATCTATTTATATAATAAATTCACCTAGTTATTTCAGAAAGCATTAATTTAAGAATAAATTGTTTCATAAAATGGCCAATTAAATAAAAAATGTTTTCCCAATTAAAGGAAGCTGGAAGTTACATTATATTAAAATGCAATTAAGTAATGAAATTTAAATTAGATATCTATTTTAACCAAATCTATTTTTAATCATAACTTTGCGATTTAATAATAATAATTTTTCAACTTCTTAATATATATATTTTGGAAAAAATATATTTGACAAAATTCTAAAGAATATTTTTTTCATTCAACCTGATCAGTTGTAAATTCCAGTGGACTACAATTTAATAAGTAAACTTCAAGATTTTTTATATAAGAATATTTATGATAGAATATGAAGTAGAAGCCAAAGTCAAGTCTATTTTAATCAATGATGTAAAACTACTGGATTCATACTGTACTCTCGTTGAAAATGAAAGACCAATCTATTACTATAGCAACAAAACAAAAACAATTGTGGACATATGACTGATGTTAATTTTATGTTTAATTCTTCTTCTCGTTATATAGGAAAGTGTTATTACTCTTAAAGTTCTCATGTTCTTTTTCTTCTTTTTTTTTTAATTTCTAATTTCTTCATAATTATCTTGCATTATATATTTATTAATTTGTTTTAATAATGGTTCAAATTGATATAAATGCAATAACTGCCGTTGATCCTGAAGAACTTTCCACACAAGATAAAGAAGAATTTTATGAAAATATAGTATGGATGGATATAGAACAAAATATACCACCAGATAAATTTGAATCTTTATTCAAGGTTACTCGTGAAATTTTAAAATACAAAGGTGAACAGGTAAGATTTGTTATATTTTTTTATTTCTAAGTATTTATAACTTGTGTATTCTGATTTTCTCTGAATACAGTATTGCATCACACCATAATTTTAAATAATGAAAACTCATTTTTCCTTTTTCCTATTGTTTTCATTTGACATTAATTTCTAAATTAAATAATAATTTTTTACTTCACTAAAAGTATTTTCATTCTAAAATTAAATATAATAATTATTTTGCACGGCATATCAATTCATTATTATTTTCATATAATCAAGTATTGAAAATGATTAATAAATTTTAAATTAATTAATATTGTTTAATCTGAATATAAACTGCACTGGTTCCAATATTATCAAAGATACATTATAGGATAATTAGCAAAGATAGATAG